>JBAMJV010004410.1:77500-225000 GCA_037951105.1 Echinarachnius parma | reverse complement strand
GATCTTCAAAAGCTTCATTTCCCTGTATTGAATTCTCCAAAGAATAAAGAAACCTTGATTTCACACAATACATGGCATAAAAATAGACACACATCTGAAGTCCCTTACAAAATCTCCAGAAAATCCTTTCTGGTTCAAAACATAGTGATGGCTGATGCTACTTTTGAGGTTTGACAGATGTCTAATGTGTCGATAAGCCTGGTATAGGTTACATGTGCTCGCTTTCATGCATTTGATCAGAAAATCCAGCAATAAATAATAATGTCAAATACATGTAGTTCTATTTTGCTCTATAGTTTTATCACAGGCAAACTGTTTTGAGGAGTCAATCATACACACTTTGAGTGATATTTATTTATGCTATTATCATTGAGCTGTATTTATAGAAGTTGATGGCGATGGAGAATGCAATTTATTACAGTACACAATATCATTTACGCCCATACACGGCCTCACGGTGTGGCGCTTGCTCAAATATTAGCTCAAATATTACTAATAAATGTCTCCATTCAATTACGGGATACTTTTAAAAATCATTTTTCATTACCCTGTTACCATAAGCTGGCATGATGATTGTTACGGTATACGTCTATGACACAAAGGTACAGTTGCACATGGTATGTCCATCAAAAGGGGTAGGGGTTTTTATAACCTTGTGATTGGATACAATTACTAATTACCTAAAAGTAGTGACTTCAACTTATTCCTATTGGTCAAAGGCACTTTTGTGAGGTGTGGTTTAATATAATATTTCCACCTCTAAAGGAAATACAAAGAAGAATATACAAATTATCTTGAAGAGTAAAGCATATTATCTTTAACCCTAATCCCACTGGGGGGGGGGGGGGGGGGGCATTTTGGCCCCCCCGTCGTTTTTTTCGACGTGCATCTAGACCGATTGGAATTTCACGTTCAAACTTCATGACTTTTTTCTCTCAAGTCTCCTGCATGTTTTGATATATAATTCACCCCGGTCGGACATGTAGAACTAATTTTAGAGGTCGATAATTGCTCAACTGTCACAAAAAAAAAGAAATTTTTGTACAGGTTTCTATGTAATTCATATATCCGATGCCATGTAAAAAAAAAAAAAAAAACATACAATAAAATACATGAGAATGAAAACAATGTGGGTAAATCCGGGAATACTAATTTCCATATTTGCATAATTTATGCAAATTAGTGATATATTTTATCACCATTAAAAACATGGGATATGATGAATTACATCATTTGAAAGTATTTTTACAGAAAACCTGAAGAAATCCTGTAATTTATCTTGATGTTAGATGAAAATCACAATTTTCCCCCAAATTCGTCAAAAATTTGCATATTCAAAATTTCAATTAATTATTTAAAAACAAAATAATGGTCCAATTTTTCTTTTTCAAATTCTTATTCTACTTGACTTGTTTTACGAACGTGCCAATTTTCAAGTCAATCGGTCCATTCGTTGCCGAGATTTGAGGAGGGGGGGGGGGGGGGTCAAAATGCCCCCCCCCCCCAACAGACTCAACTGATCAAAATAACCCATTGGGATTAGGGTTAAAACAAAGAAAGTCCTCTTTGAAAATGGCAATGGTCATTCATCACAATTCCCACTATCCCCAAAAGTTCCTTTCAATGTCTTATAATTAATTCCCGTAGCCAGAAAGTCTACCACCAAGTCTAAACAAAACTCTAAATTGACTTCCAACAAAGTTATTATATTCTGTATAAAAGTAACTAAATTGAAAGAGAACAGGTATCTTTCTTCGACCCTGCTTGCCAATTATGGGGAACCAAGGACAATTCTTCATTCATCCCTTTCTTCATTAAGTGATCCCTAATGTAAGCAAGGTCTAAACCATCAAATGTGTGTCCACCGGCTAGCACATGAAGGGGTCAAGTACAAAGCATTGTGGGATCACACTAACCTTAAAAATGGGAGGAATAATAAGTTAATATAGCTGTATAAGAACCCACCCACATTGTCCTAACAGGGGTGTTCACACCACTATGTTACATCACTAAAAGCCAATAAATCTAATTATTGTACACTTGTTTCCTGTACCCATTCACATCGTGGACCCTTTTTCCTCAACTAGCTAGCATACCTTAAAGGTGTATAACGCAATATTTCCTAGCAGGACTTAAAAGTTATTCCCAATATTACAAGTATCAATGTGAATGCTTCTGCCTTATAAGGTTCTGCCTTATGCGGTTCTGCCTTATGCTTCTGCCTTATATGCTTCTGCCTTATAAGGCATTACCACACTAGCAACCATGGAGGGGTTCCTACATGGGTGACAAACTTTTTATCTACTTTTTAAACATGCTTCAATCAGTAATGAGTATGCAAATATTGATATTTAGATACTCTATTTATGACAGAATGCTGAAGTGTATATTTGATTTTGAAAGTGTCATCGCATGGGATAGTGAAGGCACCCTACTCGCCAATGAGGGCGCTATTCATGGAACAAAATTGAGAGAAAAGGCAAGAGTATACCTTTAGCCAAGGCTCGATACTCGCACTGGCCTGGGGCCCAGCAAAAATGTATAAAACTCATATTTTAGTGGCCTGATCGAGCAGGCAGAATTTCAACCCAACATTGATAAAATGAAGAAAGTCTCGTTTATTATTACAGGTTTGATCAAGAAAGAAAGATGCTTTGAATAGTAAAAAGTAAACTCATGAAATTAAATTTTCGGGCCACCAGAAAAGGGAATAAATTTTTTTCACTGAGCAAAAGGTAAGTCCCTTGCAAAAAAGTACTGCGAGTACTGCTGAAAAAATGCAGTAGTACTGCATTATTTGTAGTACATGTGGTACACCGCAGTACTACTGCAGTAGTACCGCAGTAGTACCGCGGTACTTGTACTGCAGTACTTGTAACGCAGTACTTGTAATTTACTTTCGCAGTAAATTTACCGACCAATTTACCGGAGTAAATGTACTGCGAGTACCGCAGTACAAGTACTGCGGTACTACTGCGGTAAATTTACTGCTGTTGTACTGCAGTACTTTTTTACAAGGGGTATGGAGCCTTGCTGTTAGCTTTAAAATAATCAACATGTTGGGATAGCTTTAATGGACGTGTACAAAATTATAAATCAACTAGTCACGGCAATAGACTAAAATTGTGCCTTACACTGACAGATACGATGTACAGTATGGAACACATAGATACAGTTTACCATTATGTGGCCTCATGTAAACTAATTAATGACCAGAGGCCTTTGAACTCTTTAGACGTGTTTGAGATGCAAAATGTGTACTGCTAGACTGGTAGATTACCTTCCGAGAGCCCCAAATTGAATTCTGACTGATCTGGGAGCCCTGACTTTTCACCAGTATGGGTCATGAGGTGAGATACTAGATTACCTTCAGTAGTGAAAACTTTCATACATGTGCGGCAACTGAAAGGTATTTATCCAGTATGTGTCTTTATGTGTCTTGCTAGATGAAATTTATGATGGAAAGCCTTTGAACATATGCTGCAACTGAAGGGACTTTCATTTGTGTGTGTCACCCACCAGTATGGGTCATGAGGTGAGATACTAGATTACCTTCAGTAGTGAAAACTTTCATACATGTGCGGCAACTGAAAGGTATTTATCCAGTATGTGTCTTTATGTGTCTTGCTAGATGAAATTTATGATGGAAAGCCTTTGAACATATGCTGCAACTGAAGGGACTTTCATTTGTGTGTGTCACCATGTGTGTGAATAGATTACATTTAGTAGTGAATGATTTCATACATATGCTGCAGCTGAAAGGTTTTTCACCAGTATGTGTCCTCATGTGTACAACTAGATTACCTTCAGTAGCGAAAGCTTTCATACATATCCTGCAACTGAAAGGTCTTTCACCAGTATGTGTCCTCAAGTGTCTTGCTAGAAGACTTTTATGAGAGAAACCCTTTGAACACATGCTGCAACTGAAGGGACTTTCATTTGTGTGTGTCACCATGTGTGCGTCTAGATTACCTTTAGTAGTTAACGCTTTCATACATATGCTGCAACTGAAATGTCTTTCACCAGAATGTGTCCTCATGTGTCTTACTAGATGAACATTTTGGGAGAAACTCTTTGAACACATGTTACAACTGAAAGGTCTTTCACCAGTGTGAGTCCTCAAGTGTCTTGCCAGATCAGCTCTACGAGAGAAACCCTTTGTACACATGTTGCAGCTGAAAGGTCTTTCACCAGTATGTGTCATCATGTGTAGAACTAGATTACCTTCAGTAGCGAAAGCTTTCATACATGTACATATCCTGCAACTGAAAGGTCTTTCACCATTATGTGTCCTCAAGTGTCTTGCTAGAAGACTTTTATGAGAGAAACCCTTTGAACATATGCTGCAACTGAAGGGACTTTCATTTGTGTGTGTCACCATGTGTGCGTCTAGATAACCTTTAGTAGTGAACGCTTTCATACATATGCTGCAGCTGAAAGGTCTTTCACCAGTATGTGTCCTCACGTGTCTTACTAGATGAACATTTTGGGAGAAACCATTGGAAAACATGTTACAACTAAAAGGTCTTTCACCAGTGTGAGTCCTCAAGTGTCTTGCTAGATCACCTCTATGAGAGAAAGCCTTTGTACACATGTTGCAGCTGAAAGGTCTTTCACCAGTATGCGTCCTCATGTGTGTCAAACAGGAGTTTTCATCTTCATGTCTCTGTCGATCCCTCTCAGAAAGGAAACTTTTTGAACACATGCTGCAAGAGTAGTGACTGCCTCCATCTTTCCCACTTCCATCAGTCATGTCCTCGTGAACCTCACTAAGTTCCTCAGAGTTCATACCTGAGTGAATCATGGAACTGCTTGAACCTGCAACACTTTCCTGAAGAACCTGTATGTCTCTTGGATCTGGAGAGGTATTCTTCCTAGGAGTAATCATTTCATCATCCAGACGATCAGCACTTTCTGCAATGGAACATGGAAATCAAAATGAGTCCATTGCATCACCACATGTGTCTTGTTTCCTTTACATACAATTTTAACTAGGAAGTAAGACATTGAACAATCCAGAGTTCATGCTTGATATACATAGATATGCAATTAAGTGATATGTAATTGATAATAAAATTGGCAGTTGCCATTTAAAGGGCAATGCAACTCAAGAATAGAGTTTATCCTACTTCATACATCGTAATATACCTGTTTATTATATGTAACATTACTCCGACCCAGATTTCTGCTTTGGAAGAAATATGGGAAAACTCTATCGGGTATATCACTATTTACGCGAACACTGGAGGACGCCATTATTATGTTTGTGCGGACAACATGCACTAATGCATTTCAATTGCACCCATTCAAACCATTGTTAGAATACCTGTATATGTAAAAGTATCCTAACAATGGTTTGAATTGGTGCTATTGAAATGCATTAATGCATGTAGTCCGCACAAACCTAATTATGGCGTCCTCCAGTGTTCGCGTAAATAGTGGTATACCCGATAGAGTTTTCCCATATTTCTTCCAAAGTAGAAATCTGAGTCGAAGTAATGTAACATATAATAAACAGGATTATTACGATATATAAAGTAGGATAAACTCTATTCTTGAGTTGCATTGCCCTTTAATAAATGTCACTCCTTAGTATTGCATTACAAGGTATGATTCAAATGTGGCCGCCTTGAATGGACTATATAGATAATGCTCCTGTGACATGACTGCATTAAAATCTGAACAGAAATACAATATCATAATTAAGTTAATTCATTGTTCACATGTATGCATAATTCTAGCCATAAAAACGCCATCATACATTTGGATGTACATGTAGACAAACTTTTTATCTACTTTTTAAACATGCTTCAATCAGTAATCAAGTTACAAATATTGATATTTACATGTAGATACTTTTTTTTATGACGAATTGCTAAAGTCAAGTGCATATTTGACTTAGAAAGTGTCATCGCATGGGATAGTGAAGGCACCCTACTCGACAAAGAGGGCGCTATCATCAAAACAAAATTGAGAGAAAAGGCAAGAGTATACTGTTTAGCCAAGGCTTGATACTCCCACTGGCCTGGGGGCAGCAAAAATGTATAAAAGTCATATTTTGGTGGCCCGATATGGCAGGCAGAATTTCAACCCAACATTGACAAAACGAGAAAAATCTTGTTTCTTCCATGTTATGCTTCATCTATTATCACTGGTTTGATCAGGAAAGAGTGATATTTTGAATAGTAAAACGTTTACTCATGAAATTAAATTTTGGGGCCAGTACAATTTTCTTTCGGGCCTTCAGAAAAGGGAATGAATTATTTCACTGAGAATTTAAGGTAAGTATGGAGCCCTGCTGCTGGCTTTAAAATGATCAACATGTTGGGATAGCTTTGATGGACATGTAAACAATTATGAATCAACTAGTCACGGCAATAGACTAAAATTGTCCCTTACACTGCTAATGATGCTAATGTATGTACAGTATTAAACACATATACATGTAGGGTTCACCAATATGTGGCCTCATGTAAACTAGTTAATAACCCAAGGCCTTTGAACACACCTTCGAACTGAAATGCTTTTAACCTGGTTTGAGATGCAAAATGTGTAGGCCGCTAGACTGGTAGATTACCTTCCGAGAGCTTCAAATCATCTTTTTGTAATGAATTCTGACTGATCTGCGAGCCTTGACTGCAACCTGAAGGTCTTTCACTAGCATGTGTCATCATGTGTGATACTAGATTACCTTCAGTAGCGAAAGCATTCATACATATGCTGCGACTTAAGGTATTTCACTAGTATGTGTCTTCATGTGTTTTACTAGATTGCTTTTAAACGAGAAATCCTTTGTACACATGCTGCAACTGAAAGGTCTTTCACCAGTGTGTGACCTCATGTGTCTTGCTACATCACTTTTAAGAGAGAAAGCCTTTGTACATATGCTGCAACTGAAAGGTCTTACACCAGTATGTGTCCTCAAATGTCTTGCTAGAATACTTTTATGAGAGAAACCCTTTGAACATATGCTGCAACTGAAGGGACTTTCATTTGTGTGTGTCACCATGTGTGCGTCTAGATTACCTTTAGTAGTGAACGCTTTCATACATATGCTGCAGTTAAAAGGTCTTTCACCAGTATGTGTCCTCACGTGTCTTACTAGATGAACATTTTGGGAGAAACCCTTGGAAAACATGTTACAACTAAAAGGTCTTTCACCAGTGTGAGTCCTCAAGTGTCTTGCTAGATCACCTCTACGAGAGAAAGCCTTTATACATAGGTTGCAGCTGAAAGGTCTTTCACCAGTATGCGTCCTCATGTGTGTCAAACAGGAGTTTTCATCTTCATGTCTCTGTCGATCCCTCTCAGAAAGGAAACTTTTTGAACACATGCTGCAAGAGTAGTGACTGCCTCCATCTTTCCCACTTCCATCAGTCATGTCCTCGTGAACCTCACTAAGTTCGTCAGAGTTCATACCTGAGTGAATCATGCAACTGCTTGAACCTGCAACACTTTCCTGAAGAACCTGTATGTCTCTTGGATCTGGAGAGGTATTCTTCCTAGGAGTAATCATTTCATCCTCCAGATGATCAGCACTTTCTGCAATGGAACATGGAAATCAAAATGAGTCCATTGCATCACCACATGTGTCTTGTTGCCTTTACATAGTTCATTTTAACTAGGAAGTAAAGACATTGAACAATCCAGAGTTCATGCTTGATATACATGGATATGCAATTACGTGATATGTAATTGATAATAAAATTGGCAGTTGCCATTTAAAGGGCAATGCAACTCGAGAATAGAGTTTATCCTACTTCATACATCGTAATATACCGGTTTATTATATGTAACATTACTCCGACTCAGATTTCTGCTTTGGAAGAAATATGGGAAAACTCTATTGGGTATATCACTATTTACGCGAACAATAGCACCCATTCAAACCATTGTTAGAATACCTGTAGATGTACGAGTATCCTAACAATGGTTTGAATTGGTGCTATTGAAATGCATTAGTGCATGTAGTCCGCACAAACCTAATAATGGCGTCCTCCAGTTTTCGCGTAAATTGTGGTATACCCGATAGAGTTTTCCCATATTTCTTCCAAAGTAGAAATCTGAGTCGAAGTAATGTAACATATAATAAACAGGATTATTACGATATATAAAGTAGGATAAACTCTATTCTTGAGTTGCATTGCCCTTTAATAAACGTCACTCCTTAGTATTGTATTACAAGGTATGATTCAAATGTGGCCGCCTTGAATGGACTATACAGGGTGGCCCAAAAAAAACGGAACGAGGCACTTCCCAAAAAATAGTAACACATGTATTATGTCCATCGGATAAAGTGTCTTTTCAAATGAACGACACCAAGTCAATTTGGTCGTGTAGTTTTTGTTTTAGGGCGCTGTGAGTGACACCATGTCAGGTTCTCTTTTTTGTCAATTTGTATTGAGCCAGCGCTTGATGAATCGCACGAACCGCCGTTCATAGCGTTGAGCATCGCGCACTATTGTTAGTGTGCACTCAGCCGTGTGCCGAGAGAATGGGCATGGTCGCTGAATGGTATTACGGGCAAGGAGTGCGGTTAAACTGGCATTGACTAGGTCGAAATCGACATAAATCGGCACCTGACATGGTCTCACTCACTGCGTCCTTAAAAAAAAATGACCTGACCAAAATTACTGTTCTTGGTATCGTTTTTCATTGGAAAGGACATCCTATCCGATGAACATAAACATTGTGGTATTATATTTTGGGAAGTGCCCCGTTCCGTTTTTTTTGGGCCCCTGTGACATGACTGCATTAAAATCTGAACAGAAATACAATATCATAATTAAGTTTTTGTGATTTGTTTTAATCAATTCATTGTTCACATGTATGCATAATTCTAGCCATAAAAACGCTATCAAACATTTGGATGTACATGTAGACAAACTTTTTATCTACTTTTTAAACATGCTTCAATCAGTAATCAAGTTACAAATATTGATATTGAGATACTCATTTTTATGACGAATTGCTAAAGTCAAGTGCATATTTGACTTAGAAAGTGTCATTGCATGGGATAGTGAAGGCACCCTACTCGACAAAGAGGGCGCTATTCATAAAACAAAATTGAGAGAAAAGGCAAGAGTATACTGTTAGCCAAAGCTCGATACTTGCACTGGCCTGGGGCCAGCATAAATGTATAAAAGTCATATTTTGGTGGCCCGATTAGGCAGGCCGAATTTCAACCCAACATTGACAAAATAAGGAAAATCTTGTTTCTTCTATGTTATGCTTCATCTCTTATCACTGGTTTGATCAGGAAAGAGTGATATTTGAATAAAAAAAAGTTTACTCATGAAATTAAATTTTTGGGCCAGTAAAATTTTCTTTTGGGCTACCAAAAAAGGTAATAAATTATTTCACTGAGAATTTAAGGCAAGTATGGAGCCCTGCTGTTAGCTCTAACCCTATAGCACCTACAGATTATGTGCAAAGTGGCAATCTTTCACTAGAGGAAACAATACAACTGCTAATTAGTAGGCATTGTTCCAAACAAATTGAAATAGTTTTGTATATATTGCCTTTTGTATATTACACGTTAATTTATTTTGTAGCATAAGACCTGGTGAATAAAATGGTCCATAGCAAAATTCAGCCAGATATAGAAAAAGTGACCTTTGACTTTTCAAATGTCAATGAAAGTCAAACAATAAAAACGAAAGTTCAGCCCAGTCTCACACGATCAAAACAGTGTGAGCGAATAAAATAAAGCTAAACTTTTTGCCAAATCTGGGATAAATTATGGCAAAAAATAATTCAAACTAACATCTGAATCGTAAATATCGACTTTGATGTCACTCTGTGTGATACATGTACATGTATCTAACGTTCTGATAAACGCCTCATCGTAAAGCAACGTCCAAGCTTCTTCAGCGGAGTAAGTGGCTTTCCGAGACGTGGACGCAGCCATCTTAGCTGATCGACTCCGCGGAGCTTTGGAAGTACACCGATGCGTGTCAATCGGATTTTCTCTATTACTTTCAATAGGACCATACACTTTTCTATGCTGATCTCTACAGTAGACAACCTATACAATATGCACACACAATATTAGCACTGTACCAGAGATACTGTAGCACATATAAAACGCATGGGCGGTTCAGTGTGTAACAGGAAGGGCGGTCTCGGGCGGTTCAAGGGCCATTTGTGACCTTACACCACAAAATGACCAATAAGTCTGGGAAAATGATTATGCTGATTTTCACATGACATCAGAGTAGAAATCATTACCTTTAAAATGGTATATAATTTGTCATATTAAGACAAGGCAAACCCTCTTAAAATGAGTGCCGAAGATTTGGAAAACGGCTGAAGCGGTTTACAAACAAGGGAGAAACGGCCCACTTCAAAGATCCATTCAAGCGTCCATTCAAGCGCTGTAATCTGATAATTTTTATTCGATGAAAAAACATACTTAAACATGATTTCTGACGATCAAAGTTTCACATCCCGAATCTCATACTTTTAACCAAATTTGACAATTTCAGCTAATAACAGAGAAACTATATTCCTGCCCTATGATAGTCTTTGACCTTACACGTGCTGCCCTATTTCCTTAACTAGACAATTTCAAACATATTTTGCATGTGACATGTACAGTGGACAATTCAAGCCATAAGAAAGCTATCAAACATTTGTATGTAGACAAACTTTTTATCCACTTTTTAAATCTGCTTCAATCAGTAATCAGTATGCAAACATTGATATTTAGATACTCATTTTATGATGGAATGCTAAAGTCAAGTGCATATTTGATTTTGAAAGTGTCATCGCATGGGATAGTGAAGGCACCCTACTCAACAATGAGGGCGCTATTCATTAAAATAAAATTAAGAGAAAAGGCAAGAGTATACTGTTAGCCAAGGCTTGATACTCCCACTGGCCTGGGGCCAGCAAAAATGTATTAAACTCATATTTTGGTGGCCTGATCTGGCAGGCAGAATTTCAACCCAACATTGACAAAATGAGAAAAAATCTTGTTTCTTCCATGTTATGCTTCATCTACATGTATTATCACTGGTTTGATCAGGAAAGAGTGATATTTTGAATAGTAAAAAGTTTACTCATGAAATTAAATTTTTGGGCCAGTAAAATTTTCTTTTGGGCCACCAGAAAAGGGAATATTCACTGAGAAAAAGGCAATTTTTAAGCCCTGCTGATTAAAAATGATCAACATGCTGGGATAGCATTGATGGACGTGTTAAAAAATTATAATTCAACTAGTCACTGCAATAGACTGAAATTGTGCCTTACACTGCCAATGATTCTATGTACAGTATTGAACACATATAGGGTTTACCAATATGTGGCCTCATGTAAACTAGTTAAAGTGGACTTCCACACGATTTCAAGGTTCTAATGATTGAAAGACAGATATTCTAGGTCAACAAACACAATTTGGTATAAATAAAGTATGATTGTGGGTTCTTATAATTGGCTTTGGAATTCTGACACAAATTCGCGAGCGAGCTTGTTCTATCCCACAATGCACCAATTTGTGACGTGCGACCCTCACTATGCGCCTATCTATGTTTTTACACTGCAGCGAATGTGTTCTTTTGATCGGACCAATACAATGCTCGATCATGAATAGTTTAGTCCACGATGCGCCACTCAACCGTGCCTTTGAGCATTGTTGAACCGTTTGAAAATACTTGCCTGCCCGAAATTGTAACACGTTTGGCTTTCATTGGAATTTGAATAGACACAAAGTCCTGTAAACGTGGTTATTGAATTTGCTGGCTCTGCATGACATGCTATTATGAATGACACATGCAGTGATCACAATGCAGTGGCACCGGATTCAAGCCTACTCAAGAAATTGAGCAAAGTGAGGGTGCTACGTAAGGGTCTCATGATTGTGTGCAGTAAATTTAATTATTTCCTCAGAGTTAATGACATTAGAAAAGTCTCTTAGAAATCAACCAAAGAGAGTCAAATCCTGAAAATATTCAAGCACATCCCTAGATTTATTTCCAATATACTGTATTTTGTTTTAACTCGTCCGGAATTCTCCTTTAATGACCCAAGGCCTTTGAACACACCTTTAACCTGTTTGATGAAATTTAAGAAAGAAAGCCTTTGTACATATCATATGCTGCAACTAAAAGGTCTTTCACCAGTATGTATTCGCAAGTGTCTAACTAGGTAACATTCATGAGAGAAAGCCTTTGTACATATACTGCAACTGAAATGACTTTCATCATCAGTATGTTTTCTCACATGTTTTACTAGATCACATTTAAGAAAGAAGGTCTCTGTACATATATTATGCTGCAACGGAAAGGTCTTTTACCAGTATGCGTCTTCATGTGTGTTACTAAATTAAACTTCTGTATTAAAGAAAGCCTTTGAACACATGCTGCAACTGAAAGGTCTTTCACCAGTATGTGTCATCACAAGTTGACTTCTATGAGAGAAGCCCTTGAACATATGCTTCAACTGAAAGGACTAGGTCTTTCACTAGTATGCGACCTCATGTGTATTACTAGATGACACTTCTGAGAGAAAGCACTGAGAGAAAACACTTGCTGCAATTTTCACCTGTGTGCCATCATGTGTCTTGCTAGAGCATTTTTATGAGAAAAGGCCTTTGTACACATGTTGCAGCAAAAATGTTTTTCACCAGTATGACGTGTCCTCATGAGACATATGTGTAACAAGATTACCTTTACAGGAGAAAGCCTTTGTACACATGCTGCAACTGAAAGGTCTTTCACCGGTATGTGCCCTCACGAGTGTTACTAAATGACTGTTCTGAAAGAAAGCCTTTGAACATAAGCTGCAACTGAAAGGTCTTTCACCAGTATGTGTCCTCATGTGTGTTACTAAATGACTGTTCTGAAAGAAAGCCTTTGTACACATGCTGCAACTGAAAGGTCTTTCACCGGTATGTGTCCTCATGTGTGTTACTAAATGACTGTTCTGAAAGAAAGCCTTTGTACACATGCTGCAACTGAAAGGTCTTGCACCCATATGTGTCCTTAAGTGTGTAACTAAATAACTTTGCAGAGAGAAAGCCCTTGTACATATGTTGCAACTGAAGTTTTCACCAGTATGAGTCTTTGTGTGTTTTACTAAAGAATCTTTCCAAAGAAAGCCTTTGTACACATGTTGCAACTGAAAGGTCTGTCACCTGTATGTGTCTTCAAATGTTCCACTAGATCTCATTTTTAAGAGAAAGCCTCTGAAGACATGCTTCAACTGACAGGTCTTTCTCCAGCATGTATTCTCATGTGTCTTTTTAGATCATATTTACGAGAGAAAGTCTGTGTACAAAGGCTGCAACTGAAAGATCTTTCACCGGTATGTGTTGCCATGTGTGCTACTAAATGACCTTTCTGAGTGAAAGCCTTTGTACACATGCTGCAACTAAAAGGTCTGTCACCTGTATGTTTCTTCATGTGTCTTTTTAGATCATATTTACGAGAGAAAGCCTGTGTACACATGCTGCAACTGAAAGGTCTTTCACAATTATGTGTCTTCACATGATTTACTAGATCATATTTAAGAGAGAAGGCCTTTTTACACATAATGCAACTGAAAGGTCTTTCCCCAGTATGTTTCTTCATGTGTCTTGTTAGATCAGATTTATGAGAGAAAGCCTGTGCACATAGGCTGCAACTGAAAGGTCTTTCACCAGTATGCATCCTCTTATGTGTCACAAGTTGACTTCTATAAGAAAAACATTTACCACATTCTCTGCAAGAAAAGCTTTTGACATTGAATTGTGCCCCCCTTCCATCTATCCCATTCCCATCGGTCATGTCCTCATGAGCTACAATAAGTTCCTCGGTTTTCATACTTGAGTAAATCATGTAACTGCTTGAACCTGCAACATCCTCCTCAAGAACCTGTCTGGATCTCACGTCTCCAGGATTTGGAGAAGTATTCTTCCTAAGAGATATCCTTTCATCCTCCAGACGATCAGCACTTTCTGCAATGGAACATGGAAATCAAAAAAGGTTATCATCATATGTGTGTTTTGCCTTACATAATGTAACCCTATTTTCAATGGGGAGTTGGACATTCAGACCGACAGCCCGAAAAAAATAATGCCTTCTGCCCTTCGCTGGCAGAGGAATACAAATCCAAGTTTCAAATGCAAAGATATCAATGCAAATAAAGTGAAAAATTAGAAATAGTTTGTCAAGTTCTCCAAGATGTCAATATCTTGTCTTTTGACAGGAGCTTCATTCACTTGGCAATGTGAATCTGGAACAATCTTCCCTAGTCAGTTGTTGGAAAGGGTTAGGGTTAGGGGCGGTTTTCCTCTATTCGCGGGAGGGCCACGACAGTATCCGGTCAACTTACGATTGAATTGTAATTGCACTGCATTCTTACTTCGTTTGTACTGGTTTGTACCAACATTCTCCCCCTATCCTATCGATTTGTGGTGGTGGCTGTCTCCTCTTGTTCACGCAAGTATCTGAATTTGGATACTATGCACCATCAAAGTATCCAAATTCGGATAATGTTGACTAAAATCAAAAAGGGTTGCGGAATCTTCTTAAATCTATTATGTACTCGTGTTTGACTATCTGAATCTGACAAACAAAATGGATATAATGTACATTACAGTTTCAAATATGTCTGTATGGGGTTCTAGGCAAATCGTCTGTATTTGTATCACTTTCGTGACGCAATCGTGATGGTTCGTGGACCAGTAAGTAGGAATCTACTGCATTTTAACTGCAATCGAAGTGATATCATGTGGGTTCGAACGATTTCTTTGATGGAAGCATACCGCGTTCTCACTGCATTCGCAACGATGCGTACACTATGCGTAGAACATGCGTAGGGAACTCGTTCTATGTTCGGTACTTTGTGTACCACTTTAGTTTTGCGTCCGGTCAGTTTGTACCACATTCGTGGTCCTATTCGCGCCTGGTGAGTGGTGTGACTGGGCCTTAATGCTTGATGGTGACCAAAGCCTCAGCCAAGTTGGCTAACAAGAGTATTCTATAATACAAAATGTGTTTGGAATCATGCGTTAAGAAGCACTCTTTGATGGGAAATTCTGGGTTAATTTGGTTCGACTACCCTTAAAAGCTAAATACTGATCAAGCTAACAGACTTCATAACTTACAAACCAAACCACTAACCAGGGACAAAATGAATATCTATTTTTCGGGGGCTACTTTTCAAGCTTGCTTGCATGAAAATAACACTCTTCAATTTTTTTTGCATGGAACTTTATGCAAATGTTTTGGGGCTCTTTTTGGCATTACGGGGGCAAATTCGTTACAACCTCTCGTTACATAAAACGGTGTGGAGGCTTACATTAATTAATGTATTTTTTCATTTGAATGCATGCTCTTGGGAATACGTACCTCCTCCAACATCCTCCTCCTTGATCTCCACAGCAACCCAGTTGTAATCCACTTGAACATCTGACGATGGATCTTGTGGTTCTTCCTTCACTCGAGCATAATTGACATCTGTGACGTCCTCTGACATAGGCAGGCAACTCTCCTCATTAAGCTCTGCTACCTTATCTTCTGACAATGGATCAGGTAGTTCTTCCTTCACTCGAGCATAATTGACATCTGTGACGTCCTCTGACATAGGCAGGCAACTCTCCTCATTAAGCTCTGCTACCTGATCTTCTGACAATGGATCAGGTAGTTCTTCCTTCACTTGAGCATAATTGACATCTGTGACGTCCTCTGACATAGGCAGGCAACTCTCCTCATTAAGCTCTGCTACCTGATCTTCTGACAATGGATCAGGTAGTTCTTCCTTCACTAAAGCATAATCGTCCTCTGACAGCCAACTGCCCACATTAAGCTGAGCTACCTGATCATGCGACAGTGGATCATGTGATAGTGGATCAGGTGGTTCTACCTCTGGTCCAGATCCCGCGAGGTTTACATCTCTCGCATCCTGAGATGTAAGGATGCGACTTTCCGGTTTGAGAGCTGTTCAGAAAGACAGGAGTATAGTTTATTATTATACGATTCTAGTAGATTCAGTAATGTGATTGGTTAAATCCGGTCACACAATCATTTATTAATGTCAACCAACTACACGATTGTGTCGAAGAAGTGTAAAATATTAAGCTAAAAGAGTGCAACCGCCTTGCCGAAAGAAGGCAACAAAACAGGATATTTGCACGGTAAGCCCATGCTTAGCAACCATGGGCATTTCTTTTCACTGATCACCCATATACAAACACACCCTATTAGTTACCTCTTTAATCTCTCCTCCTCATTCATATTCAATATTACCACAACACTCAACCCATTTGCCCTAGCGCAATCACATAACTACCGTACCCCCTTTCTCCATCCCCCCCTTTCATTAAACAGTGGCCACTTTGGCTCCAGAAAGATCATGTGTCCAACCGTTCAATACCAAAGTGACACTGCCAGGCATGTCTATTGCTTTTTTTGGTACTGCATCCTTTGATCTTGGCACCCATTCACCCTTTCTCCATACCTCCATCGCCCCTTGTTACATAACACCCCTTTGTGTGTATTCTCTTCAATCCCAGCCAAGTTTGATTGGTCACTCACTGCCACACCATACAGTACAGAAGCTATGACATCATACAAATCTATTTTTAGAATTTCTCAATTTGAACTTCATTTTCCGAAAGAGCATAAAAAAACTAGAAATTGCGCGCTCGGCGGGTCGCGCAGCCGAGCACATGTATCCCCCGAACCAATTGCATTGCACTTTTGTGGGTTGTAATATTGTGAACTGAACAAGTTTGGTGGTGTACGTTGTTCTACTAGGCTGGCAGTAGCCTTTGGGCAAGGCCTCGCGCGCTGTTTGTCCTCCGAGCAGGGTCTGATTAATAGACAAGGCGATGTGCGCTTACAGCAGTGATCTTAACTATTTCTTTATATCATGGTTACCATGGCAACCAGGACTCCGCCCCACACCAAAATCAAAAGGCTTCATCCTCTTTCCTTAATACACCTTCATACCAAATTAGAAAATGATCGGACAAGAACTCGGACCTGTAGAGCGTTCACAAGGTAATCTTAACTATTTCTTTATATCATGGTTACCATGGCAACCTGGACTCCGCCCCACACCAAAATCAATAGGCTTCATCCTCTTTCCTTAAGACACCTTCATACCAAATTAGAAAATGATCGGACAAGAACTCGGACCTGTAGAGCGTTCACAAGGTAATCTTAACTATTTCTTTATATCATGGTTACCATGGCAACCAGGACTCCGCCCCACACCAAAATCTAAAGGCTTCATCCTCTTTCCTTAAGACACCTTCATACCAAATTAGAAAATGATCAGACAAGAACTCGGACCTGTAGAGCGTTCACAAGGTAATATTAACTATTTATTTATATCATGGTTACCATGGCAACCAGGACCGCGCCCCACACCAAAATCAATAGGCTTCATCCTCTTTCCTTAATACACCTTCATACCAAATTAGAAAATGATCGGACAAGAACTCGGACCTGTAGAGCGTTCACAAGGTAATCTTAACTATTTCTTTATATCATGGTTACCATGGCAACCAGGGCTCCGCCCCACACCAAAATCAATAGGCTTCATCCTCTTTCCTTAATACACCTTCATACCAAATTAGAAAATGATCGGACAAGAACTCGGACCTGTAGAGCGTTCACAAGGTAATCTTAACTATTTCTTTATATCATGGTTACCATGGCAACCAGGACTCCGCCCCACATCAAAATCAATAGGCTTCATCCTCTTTCCTTAATACACCTTCATACCAAATTAGAAAATGATCGGACAAGAACTCGGACCTGTAGAGCGTTCACAAGGTAATCTTAACTATTTCTTTATATCATGATTACCATGGCAACCAGGACTCCGCCCCACACCAAAATCAATAGGCTTCATCCTCTTTCCTTAATACACCTTCATACCAAATTAGAAAATGATCGGACAAGAACTCGGACCTGTAGAGCGTTCACAAGGTAATCTTAACTATTTCTTTATATCATGGTTACCATGGCAACCAGGACTCCGCCCCACACCAAAATCAATAGGCTTCATCCTCTTTCCTTAATACACCTTCATACCAAATTAGAAAATGATCGGACAAGAACTCGGACCTGTAGAGCGTTCACAAGAAAATCTCTGCGGCGGACGCGGCGGACGCGGCGGACGCGGCGGACGCGGCGGACGCGGCGGCGCGACGAGGCCAAATCCATAGTATCCCCCGAAGTGGTTCGGGGGATACAATAATGTCCAAATGTCGAAAATCACGTGTATATATACTCCGCAAAAAAAGAAACTGGACACTTGTATAAGTTGAAATATTTCATATTAATGTACGATAAAGTGTACATGATCATATATCAAATTAAAGGGAATTTAGTCCTCTACATGCAGGGTATAACTTAAAGGTGTAATCGTTCATGCATGAAATGCCATGGTCAATTAACACTAGCAAGGTCTGTTTTCAAAAATAGCAAAACAATGGAGGACCACACCATTCGACTGAAATGATAGTAAGCGTTTCACTTAAAACAAGATGAGCGGGGCAAGTAAATTATGACATTATTCAATTTTATTGTTATGAACAAACTCTGGAAATACAAATTTGACAATAAAACAGGGCCAGGTTATGAGAGCATTATCATACTGGTCTGTATTACAGGCATGAAGCTTGTCTATTTCATGTGTCCCCTGCAATTTTAACCATAATTACCTAGATAAATGTCATGTTAAAGACTGCCCAAATGTTTGACCAAGGGTGACTTCAGGTTTTGAAGATCTTTGGACTATGGTATAATTCTTGAGAAGAATTTATACCATTTTCATGCTGAAATAAGGGCACAAACTGTGGTTTTGACTAATAAAGCTTTGCCATGGAATTCCCCATTTTGTTACTTTTGGATGAAAATAACACCTATAACGTTCACAATTTGTCTTCATTTATACTCTTTATTGAGATGAAGATAGAAAAGGTCACATTTGTAATGAAAAATTATGCCATCTCATGAATATAGCGTTTTAGATTAAGCTTATCAACATTTATATGGTTGAGTGGATGTTCCATTTTTGCTATTTTCGAAAACAGACCTTGGTGTGGTTAATTGACCGTGACAAGTCATGCATGAATGATTTCATCTGGATTTCATGCGAATATTGAAGAGGGTAATTTTATCTTTAATTTGATATACAACTAGAAGGCCGACAAAGTCAGCATACCCACGCCTCCCATTAGCCCTGTTCTACCCCTTCGTCGGCCTCAACCCAGTCTAGATGTATTCAATATGTAAAAATGAACATCTGTTCATCTTCACATTAGTGTCGGGTCAATAATAATTATTAAATAAATAAATGTATTTTTCGGAAACTTACCAATTTCTTGGCGCTTCAAAGTTCAGATCAGCGTGTTGCAATTCAATTCCGTTCCGTATTAATTAACCCGGAATCGAAAGTACCGTACCATAACATATGGTACCGTGCGCGCGATCGCGATGCACACCTGGACTAAACTTGTTAGTTGCTGCTAGCTCGATTGGATTCAGCGCGAGCGAGGTTACCGTATACGTACCGCGCCTATAACGTGCAGATATTATTTAGGCACACACGTGCATTAAATACATACTCAAACTTCAAGGTTCCACAGAATTTGCAGGGGTCAACCAATCATCACCAAAATCTAATCGATTCTTCCATGTCACTATCCAAACATTCCCTGAAAATTTGGTGCAAATCCGTTCACCCGTTCTCTAGTTATCTTGTACACAAACAAACAGACAAACAAACAAACATACGGAACCCTTTACATAACCCCCTGCCGATTTCATCGGCGTGGGTAATATCATATATTTTATCGTTAATGAATACGAAATATTTGGTCTCATACAAGTGTCCAGTTTCTTTTTTTGCGGAGTATATATGTAAAGTATTGGCTGAGATATGCCCATCTGAATGATTTTTTTCCCAATAGGCAATCAGTGTTATAGTGCTCTGGTTCATAATTTTATGAACCATACCACTATAACACTGAATACCCATTGAAGTAAAATTCATTCGGATGGGCATATCTCAGCCAATACTTAAAGGGAGAGATCCACTTTTGCAAGCCAAAATTCAAAAGTTGCGAGGTTATTGTCTTATATGAAAGGAAATGTCATTTAATAGTATGCCTGAAAAAATTAGGGCTTGAAATCTCTTTTTCGTGGAGTTATAGACCTAAAACTGAATAAACTGAGGGACGTCGGTTAATTGGGTACATACGTATTTTCGGCCGGTGAGTAAGTTCGTACATAGATTTCACGGAGTGCCAGATCGGTATGCATGACCCCTACGTGACCCACGCTAGCTACGTGACCCGCGCATAAGTACTAATGTGTGAGCGTTTACCAAGCAAAATACCCAAACATCGCTTAAACTGACTACTTGTAATTATATATTCTTTCTTTTTGAGATCTTTTTCCGTGACATACGTTAACAAATGTCGGCTTCACAATACATTTACGAGAATTAGTACTATATTGTTGTAATATTATGCTAAATCAGTTGAACTCCTTTATTGACCGATATATAGTTTAAATGGAGGGACGCATTCGTTTTTCATTCGTAGAATCCAAATTAGAGGGCTGTTCGCTCTGATTTTTTTTTTGCATGTTACATTGATCCCCGTCCGTCAACTGAAAGCTGTTCAGACGTTTTGTAAAAGTGGACCTGTCCCTTTAACATATTCAATTGATTTTCGACGCTTGGATATTATTTTTGATGCTCATTCAGAAAACGAAGTTCAAATTTGAAAATTCTAAAAATAGATTTTTGATGACGTCACACTTCACCACTCTATTGTTTTACCATTCAATGCCTCCGCCTCCTTTTGCAGTTTACTTTATGTATGTCTTGTGTATATATTTAGTATTTGTTTCTCTAGATGTAGCATTGTCATTTGGTCTCTCAAGAAGATTCTGCTAGTCCCTTTATTGACTTTCATTTGAATCCACTGGTGTTATAAGCAGTTTTCAGCAGTGATTTGCATCATGTCTTTAATGAATTTCACATGCACTTTGAAGTCCATCAGTGACAGCCCATAAAGGCTTGGTCACACAGGACACGACTAGACCCACGAATGCAGTACGCATTGGTACAAATCTATGGTAAGCCGTTTTAACATTTATTCCTATTTCTTGATATCAAGAATTGAATTATTGATATCAAGAATGCATTTCTTTATATCAAGAATTACCAATGCTTAACAACAGAAAGTATTTCTTAATATCAAGAATGAATTTCTTTATATCAAGAATTACCAATGCTTAACACCAGAAAAGTATTTCTTAATATCAAGAAATAGGAATAAATGTTAAAAACGGCTTGCCATAGATTTGTATCAATGCATACTGCATTCGTGGGTCTAGTCGTGTCCTGTGTGACCAGGGTGTTTCACAAAGATCCTAAGTTGATCTTAGCACTAAGTTGGTCTTAAATATTATGGAAAGCCATTAGTGTCTTGAAACATTTTTATAAAAGTTATGTTGAAATGCATAAAATGTTGATTCAAATCATATATATTTTCTAATTATCAAAGAGATTTCATGAATTTTATGTGAAGATTATGAATCAACATTTTATGCATTTCAACATAACTTTTATAAAACTGTTTCAAGACACTAATGGCTTTCCATAATATTTAAGACCATCTTAGTGCTAAGATCAACTTAGGATCTTTGTGAAACACCCCCCAGGCCTTTAGTCATTTCACCTGGTAAATTTGACCCCACTTGCTGGTTTGTCCATGGTGTCTTTGCATCTCTTCTCTCATTAAGAAAAAGTCGACTTTTTCACTATACAAAGTTATGAGGTGCTGAATAATGTCAAACTGATTCTAGATAGTTTTAAAAGAAAGCCCCTCACGTAAATTGATCCTAACTTAATAACTTTTTGAACAAGTTTGCTCAAAGCTTTCCCCTCATTTGTAGCATATCATACCTTCAATAACTTTTGATAACAAGGGACCACTTAACAAGTTTTCAGTTGTCATAAAATGTGACTGATTATAGCAAAACCCTGCACCTGTCGGTAATTCATGTTATGAAGAAATTGGCATTTTAAGTTCACATAATAAGTGTAAAAGACTTATGATTGTTAAATTGAAACAGTCATATCTTTGCCAATTGTTCCTAAGAACAAAGCATGAAATAAAAGCTTGTGATGATGCCTTGCTAATGGTAAGAAACTCTGCATTTTGATTATCGACAAGTGCAGGGATTATCCGGCCAAAAATAATAAGACCGTGCAGTAGCACACATGTACTGTATGTATTTACCATTTTCCATGGATTTAGCAAACTTCTTCACCACAGCCTCTTTCCCTGCACTTAGAAATGCTTCGGCTGGTCCTGTTGTAGCAAACGATGAACATGGCTTCCACTTGGGAGTATCAGAATAGTACAACACAACTACATGGCAATTGTATGTACTCCATAGTATGTTGGCCTGGAAGAGAGAAACATTTTGGGTAAAATTATTTTCATCAAATTAGAGGAATTTGTTCGGCAAAATGTTACGAACAATAGAATCTTGACATTTTGTATACAATATGTACGTAAGTTCATAGCTATGGGGAAGGCGGACAATAATTTCATGAGCAATATCAATAAAGGCAGGCCTCTAAATCTCCGTGTATAAGACGCACTTTTTTTCCGTCGGAAAAAATTCAAAGTGGGGGGTGCGTTTTATACACAGGTTCAGTTTTGGAACCCTGTATAGAGCGTGACGAGTTGCAGCATTCAGCAAAATATACCTTTTTCTCACACAAAAAATATTGGTTACAGTTGTAAAAATTGCAAGTTTATTGAGCAGTAATACAGCTACTAATGAATATTCATACATTTGTGAGCAACAGTACAATTTTCTAACCAGTGTTTATAAGTTTTGCTCATAATTAAAAATAGTTGTTCGTAAATTTAGAAAATTGCATTATATTTAGTGAGTATTGGTGCTCATGAATATTCATGAATATGATATATGAATATTTATGAGCACCAGTGTTACTGCTCAATAAATGTGCAATTTGTGTACTAACCACTATTTTTATGTGAGAAAATGATGTTGATGAATGCTACATTCAACATTAAGCCATTGTCATGCCCTAGACCAGTGGTATAAGCATTCCAACAGCACTTCAGGGTCTTAACAAAAAAATACAGGGTGTTCCAAAAAAAAAAGAAAAAAAAGAGTGCGTCTTATACACGGAGATTTACGGTACTCACCTTTTCAGTCAGTGGCCCGGTTGTGCCAGTGAAATACATGTAGTTTTATCCCCTATTCTGGTGGCCCCAAAGAAAAATTGTATTTCATGAGTAAGCTTTTTTAGTTTTACAATTCAAAATATCGCTCTTTCCTAATCAGACCTGTGATGACAGATAAAACATGACATAAAAGAAAACAAAATTTTTTTATTTTGCCAATGTCAGTTTGAAAATCTGCTTGCCTGATCGGGCCACCAAAATATGCCTTTTATACATTTTGCTGGACCCTCGTGCAATTTCTCTGGCCCATTGTGAGGCTCATCCATCAGTCCGCCCCATGATATGCTCACTAAATATGGTAGGTGTACTACACATCAGCACTGCTTTTTGAAACCGGCACCCCACGTCAAATTTGTTTTTACATGTGTTGTGAAAAATCATGCATGTGATGATACGTGCTACCCTTAGAAACTGCACTGGACAACATTTTGAGGAGAAATAATGTGTAGATGATCGTCCGCTACAAGTTCACTTGTGAAATGATGCCAACATCACACAGCATCAGAATTTACAAGTTTTTTTTCTTGATGTGCGAGTGCAGTTTCATGACATTTTGATGATTTTAAAGAAATCGATCGTTTGTTTAGCATCACATCACAGGTTCACAGAAACTCAGCCGGCCAGTCGCGGGGAAACATCAAATGATCGCTCTGGTGAGCCACTGCCTACAAAAAGTGGCTCTAAATTAGTATTTTGGTGATCTACACCATTTAAAAATAATTGGGTAGACTACTTACTGTACATGATAACATGGCATTTGAAAGCTGAACCGAATAAAAAATGACCCCCAAAATAATGAAAAAAATGCGCTGAATAGCGGTAAATTTCCAAAGAATGTTCGGGAGGTAAGCTGAAATCGGCTAATAATGTCAAGGTACATGTCCATAAAATAAATTCACTTCCAAGTATATATTACAGTACATTATTTCAAAAGTTGCACAGCGTTAAATGAAATGTTTGAGATCTTTGCATGGATTTGTTAACAGAATTTCAAAATCAACAAACTACTACATGTACATTTGTACAATACAATCCTCACACTCTCTTGACATGGGTGTTGAATTGCACCCATGGCGGACATAAACTTACTTTAGATTCAATCTGCTTCTTCAGACCCGACATGGCATGCATCTTCTGGACTTCAGCTCTGAATGGAAAGAAAGTTTCACATTATTTATAATATTTTACTTGCTAAATACAATGACTCAACATTCAATAATACAAAAAGGTAGATTCGTACATGATTTTTAATGTAATATTTGAAACTTCAATAATTTTCTTGAAATGGTATTCTATTAGCTAGTACTTTCTTGACTTGCAGGGGTGCTTTCATACAAAAGGAACATGAATGCACTATTTTACACCTACAGTAGATCACAATGAACTAGATGGATCTTCGACTGCGTGCCGTGCAGTCGAAAATTATGCCTCCGCTATGACACGATTTTTATACACTTAATAATTTTTAAAATATATTTTGAGTCCCGTGACCCTGACCATATGACCCCAAACTTTGATGGCTACATTGGCTTCCTATTAAAGAAACATTCAGGTATCAAGTTTGATTGAAATCTGACATTTAAGTCTTGAAATTTTGCCATTACAAGCTATTTTTGCATATTGAGTCCTGTGACCTTGACCTTTGACCTCATGACCCCCAAATCTACTGAGATAATTGCCACCCCGGTATGTACACTCATACCAAGTTTGAAATTAATCCATCGACCCGGTTCATGAGAATGATGCATTATTACACATATATTGAGCCCTGTGACCTTGACCTTGACCTCAAGACCCCAAAATCTTATCAGCTCATTGGCACCCCAAGATACATACATGAACCAAGTTTGATGAGAATCCGCCAAACGGTTCTTGCGATCACAAGCTATTTTTTCATATATAATGAGCCCTGTGACCTTTGACTTCATGACCCAAAAATCTAATCGGATCATTGGCACCCCAAGATACATAATTTGAACCAAGTATGGTGAGAATCTGTCAAATGTCTAACCCTAACGCGATCACGAGAACGGGACGTACGGACGGACAAACCCAAAACATAATTTGCCTCCGGCTACTTCGTTGCGGAGGCATAAGAATATAGAATTATGGTTTCCATATCATGGTTTTGAGATCACCTTGGCCCTATAACAGGGTAGGAAATATATGGCCCCCGGGCTGATTTTCAAAATAGCCCCCTGAAAGCAGTAGGGAGCCTCTAAAATTACCAATATGTGAAACAATTGCTGAATATCCATCAGATTGAAAAAGTAGCCCCCTAAAATGAAAAATTAATTCCTGCATCGGCCTATAATTTTACTATGCTGCTCATAGTGCTCTTTCAATAATGTATATTTTGTTTGGCTACTTTAATAGTACAAAGATGCCTGGATATCTTCTTTTAACTGTTGGTACTTCCAGTCTCTCTCAACAAAACCCTCACACAGACTTACTATACGTCTATACCACACATTTAGTGAGTAAAACTTGGCTAGTATTAAAGGGTACCACCACCCAAAAATAATAATCTTTTTATAGAAAGGTAACATCTTTAGTATTCCATTCCTTCAATAAGTTCACAAAAATATGTTTTCAGAAAAAAATATATAACTGGAAAACGCATCACATTCTCAGCCATGCGGTCATGCGGTCTGAATGCGCAGACTATTATGCGAGCAGAGCCAGCGGCGCTCTATGCAGAGCGAACGAATCATCCGGGATTCTATTGACGTACGCGTGAATTGCACTGGCGCACTCGCAAATGCCTGGCCCGTGTGGAACCACGAGATAGCCGTGGTTCCGTAAGTGGTGGAAATTAATTGCTTTGTTTATGAATTACACAACCCTTTGCAAAATGTTGGGTATCTATTTGATATCACAAAACGGTACCAAAACATATAATAATGTGTTGTCCTTTGCCTGGTGGTCCCCTTTAAGTTTCAACAAAACACACTCACACACACACACAAAAAAAAAAGAAGTCTTTGTTCAAAATAGATTCATCATCATAGTTTCATCATCACACCAAAGATTCTGTCTAAGTTGCAAGTAATGTGATGTACATGTATAGGATACTGCATTTTGAATTTTAAAGGAGGTATCAGTGGGTGTAATTTGAAGTATTTCGCATTAACCAACAACAATGCATTCAAAACACTTATAATGAACATACATACTGTACATGTGATGAAAATTAAACTACAATTACAGAATAATTTTGTAAATTAAATGTTCGCACATTAACGGCACTTACTCAAACTGGCCTCCCTTCTCGGCCCTCCTGTCCCTTGATGAGTCTGATGGTGGATCCGCCATTTCATCACTTTGATAATAAGTAAAGATAAAGAAGAAATGCACACAAATTTAAAATTGGTGTATGGGGGACAATGCGTATACGTACATAGTCCACATTGACCTTTTCATAAAACTCAATACATTTCGTCGGTGACATTACGTACCGGCGAATCTTCAAATTTCGGTCGATTTTTCGATTTTGAGTTTTTGCCATATTTTTGATGTCTATACCCAACTCTATCACAATTTTGTCTCTATTTTCGAATATCAATTTCTGAAAATCAATGATATCGTGAATTTTGAACACTGAAATTCAGATATGTGATAGAGTTGGGTATAGACATCAAAAATATGCCAAAAACTCAAAATCGAAAAATCAACCGAAATTTGAAGATTCGCCGGTACGTAATGTCACCGACGATTTGTACATGGAGATCTGCTCATTGGGTTAAAAATGATAGAATTAAAGGCTATGATTGATAGTTCCAGGAAGAAACTAGATGGATCTTCGACTGCGCGCAGTCGAAAATTATGCCTCCGCCATTACGCAATTTATTCATATCAAGCCCAAATCAACATGTACACAGAATTAATTCTGTCAACTCAATTTTGATGGTACTCTGTCTATTAGATCTTGACGTATCACAATTATGAGCTATAAGTGACCTTGACCTTTGCCCTCATCACCCCAAAATCTAATGACTACAATTGTTCCCTAAGATACATTCAGGTATCAAGTTGGATTAAAATCTGATATTCAGTTCTTGAGATTTCCAATCTCAAGCTACTTTTACATAATGAGCCCTGTGACCTTTCACCTCATGACCCCCAAAATCTAATCAGTTCATTGGCTCTCCAAGGAACATACATGTACCAAGTTTGGTCAGAATCTGTCAATCCCTTCTTGAGATAACGCGATCACGAGCTATTTTTGCATATAATGAGCTCTGTGACCTTTGACCTTTGACCTCATGACCCCAAAATCTAATCAGATCATTGGCCCCCCAAGATACATACATGTGCTAAGTTTGGTCAGAATCTGTCAATCCCTTCTTGAGATAACGCGATCACGAGCTATTTTTGCATATATAATGAGCTCTGTGACCTTTGACCTCATGACCTCAAAATCTAATCAGATCATCGGCCCCCAAGATACATACATGTACCAAGTTTGGTCAGAATCTGTCAATCCCTTCTTGAGATAACGCGATCACCAGCTATTTTTGCATATAATGAGCTCTGTGACCTTTGACCTTCGACCTCAGGACCCCAAAATCTAATCAGATCATTGGCACCCCAAGATACATACATGACCCAAGTCTGGTGAAAATCTGTCAATCGGTTCTTGAGATCGCGTTATACGATCGCGATCACAAGAACGGGACGTACGGACGGACAACCCGAAAACATAATGCCTCCGGCTACTTCGTTGCGGAGGCATAAAAAAAACCTACCACTAATTCAACCTCCAAGGCAGCGAGGGTGTCGACTGGCCGACAGTAAAACTGTTGTACATAAGAAGAATAAGAAGAAGAACTAATAAAGAAGAAGTAGGGAGTTTGATGACATTTCAATTTTTTGAAGGAACCCTAAGGCTAAGGCATAACAAACTTGTATCATTAGGAATAATGGTGTTTAAATCAAGGCATTATCTTCAAAATTAGAGGAGAATCAGGAGATATTCCAATTTAAGAGGAAGAAGGTACATAGTTTTGTTCTGCCAGTTTCAGATGGTGAACGGTAACTATACTCAGCGGTCGTCAGCACAACTATTGGAAAAGATTAAACTATTCAGAAATGCATTTTGTTCAAAACAAATTTTTGCGTAAACTATTATTTCATAGGAATAATTTAGCATAAATTAATTTTCGATTATTTTCACAAAATATACTTGTAAATATTAAGCTTAAAAGAGCTACAAAAATAGGTTTTCATAAAATTTTCTTTCAGTGTTGGTAAGAACATTACTTCAATTTATCAGATAAATATCCATTTCGGCATTTTCGCTCTTTGTTCTGCTTCAAAACAGGTATTTTTAATATTTCTGGAAAAATATGAATGGGAATGAAATTATTTTTTGTTTCTTCTTCATTCGCCCATAGGGCTATATTATGGATGCTAAATAGCAGCATTATCTTTTACCACTAATTAATCTAAGCAACATCAATTTGGTCACGCTGTTACTTTTTGGGTAAAAGCGTGACGCAATGTACTTGATCTCCATTGATATAATACACTAGACAAAATCAAATAATGAAATATGTTTTTTTTAATGTATGCTCGGGCATTGCTCATGCTTTGATTATATGAATAGGGTCAGTTGATAATGTTTCCATCACAAAGTTACCCGAGTCATAAATGTGTAGGGGTTGTATGTCTGTCTTTCTGTATGTGCATAATATGTACATTAGTGTTTTTTTTGTTGCAATATCTCAAGAATCGTTGGATGGATTCTGTTCAAACTTTGTACAAGACATGTATTCATAGGTACGGATTATCTGATACATTTTGGGGCCATGAGGTCAAAGGTCAAAGGTCACATAGCTAATTAATATGCAAAAAATATATTATTCTCAAGATATTTCAAGAACCCTTGAAGGATGACATGATAATTAATACTGGTATGCGTTCAGTGAAGTAGATGACCTGATTATAAAATTTGGCCATGGGGTCAAAGGTCAACAGGTCAAATTATTGTACAGTAGTTTATTTTTTATCTCACAAAAAAATGCCAGAATTAATTCTAGAAAGAGTACTGTAGCCTAGGTAAAAGAAAATTCTATGAAAATGTTTGGAGCACAGGTCAAAGGTCACTCGGATAATTACCAATTAAAACACAAAAACTTACTGACATTGAAATCATGTTACATGAAACAAATCACTTGTAGATATGCACTGTGCTGTCATAAAATTCCACATTTGTATGCTAATTTGAGAAATAAGGTCAAAGGTCAGATGTGAAAGTTCTAATATTTCATTGTTGCAATTAAGTATGTATTTTGGTTTTGATATTTGATGGTTCCACAAACTAAATTCTGAAAAAGATAAGAATTTCAGTTATGTCCAAAAACATTTTTTGATCAATAGAGGGCGCTAGGCTGTAAATTTGTGTCATGCGAACCATCATTTCAGAGCATCTGGGTTATATTACCCATTCATCTAGTTCTGTATAGATTCTGGATGACTACATCAAAATTATATAACCTTATTCATCTCATCAATATCTCCCATATATACATGTACAATTCAGAGGTCACGCCGTTACCGTCACGCTGTTACCGTGCATCTATACGTTTATGATATCATATTTACTATGAACATTGGATTTTGTCTACATTTTTATTTGGATGTTCTAGCTTGATGTCTAGTACAAAGAATCAATGTGACAAAATTGCAAAATGTTCCTGTAGTTCACAGAGTTTGCTTAGTTTCTTACCATGTAAGAAACCCATGTCTTTTTGCCGTCACGCTGTTACTGCAGATATTGATATTCATAATTCATAATTTACTTGGAATTTTAATTTTCTTTCCTATTGTAAATAATTGGTAGGATAGTGGTAACAGATGCATATCAAAATTTGGTTCTGGACATTTTTATTTTGTGAGTTATTTAGACTTTCATCGTGAGAAACACCCTCCGACCGTCACGCTGTTACCTTGGAATTGCCCTGTGCCAAATCGGTATTCTGTAAGTTGATCTTAGGACGATCTTAGCATGAATAATGAATAATTAATTAGCTCATAAATATTCATGAGCCACGCCCGTAAATAACCATTTGACCAATCATCGTCTTTGTTTTCATTAAGGCTGAGTCGGTTCAGTCGATCAAATCGGGTCCCGACTGTTACAAGCGGGCCCCGGTTTTGATTTTTCGGAAACGGGTGGCCACATCACTATTGATTAATCTGACCTTTAGCTGACCTATAGCCACTAAATATACTGACCTATAGCCACTAAATTAGGGTTAGGATTAGGGTTTAGGTTAGGGCACACATACAACCATTGCCATAGGTGGGCATGCATGAACATGAAGGCACACACCAGCAAAAACTGCAAAAATTAACACCTGGAATTAATAAAGTATTAGCAATAAATTTTACCATAACAAACATCAATATTAACAGATGTATCACATGCTTACCCAAATGGTTCAATTTTGGACCCTTTTCTGTAGAAATGTCCCGAAGTTGACATTTTCGGAATAAATTCAAAGAAACGTTGACGTTTCCGCGATCACGCCAAGTATATAGTCGCCGATTTTGCTTATTTCGCGCGGGCGGGCATGCACAGCGAAAATGTACCATACGAATTCGGATACGGCGATCGCCGATAGTATCCGAATTCGGATACGCCATGCGAATGATCGGGAAATTGCGTGCGCGCAAGTGCAGAGTCCGCTTGTTTTTCAGCGATAAAAGTAGATGTTTCGATGATTGCGGGCGTGCTTCACACAGTTTTACGGCAGAAGACAGACAGAGGAGCAAGAAAAAAAACTCAAAGTCCACATTTTGTGAGTATGACATGACATTTTGAGATACAAATTTTGATGAAAAATTAATCAAATATGTCACCACCTATTCATGAAATTAATGACTGTAATTAACACTTGTGTAAGGTAAATGGTTATACCAGAACCATTTACAGTGTAGATGTGGGTTAGGCCAGGGTAATATATATCCCCCGAAACTAATAAAGACAAAACTTCTTCTGTTCCGCTGCAAATCAAGCCAATCCGCTGTGGCGCAATGGATATGCGTGCTAGTCTGATAATCTAAAGACGCCGTGTATCGAGTTCGATGCTCGGTACATGCCGCCGCTTCTTTTGCGTAATCTCGTACTCGATGTTCGATAATATACAAGTCGGAAATTTTGGCTATGCGCATGCGCGAGTGTGGTTGTATCCATACACGGCTCTATGGATACAGCCACACGAGTGTGGCCGTAAGCTAAGACACAAGAGTGTGGCTGTATACACTGCCTAAATAATAAGTCTATAGGTGCTAAAACACCTCATCGCAAAATCCCTGCAAGATTTTGAGCGACGTCACGTCACAGCGATGTGCTACGCACATCGCTGATCACAGTTAGTCTTATCTTAGACAGTAATGCACTAGTTGAGTAATGGCATGCCATTAATGTCAATGACTTGGTATGTTGATTGTTGACTGCATGCTAGTACTATTATATTTATAATTACAATGATCATGACTAGTGCTGTAACTGACCTTGATGATCGGATCGTTTGATCGGATCAGCAAAATTTGATCGAAGAAAATCGGATCGCAGCAATCGGATCGGATAGGTAAAAAAATGATCCCTAAAAACATATTTTGGGAATATAAATTTGTGCTGTAACTGACCTTGATGATCGGATCGGTTGATCGGATCGGCAAAATTTTATCGATCATCGAAATCGGATCGCAGATCGGATCGGATGATCGGCTAATAAAAAAATTAATAAATTAAAAAAAAATAAATAAAAAAAAAAAAAAAAAAAAAAATCGTTTTTTTTTTCTTTGGAAAATGATCCCAAAAAACATATTTTGGGAATATAAATGAATACCAAAGCAACATATATCCATATTAATAAGCCCAAGGTAATCTTGTATGGGTATGCTTTCATTTCAAACTGATTACCTCTTCTTTTACAAAATTACTCACGGCGATTCTGAGCTTAGTCCCATGTGATTATTTTGGCGTAACCTTTCAGAATCACATGGGACTAAGCTCAGAATCGCTGCGAGTAATTTTGTAAAAGGAGAGGTAATCAGTTTGAAATGAAAGCATACCCATACAAGATCACCTTGGGCTTATGGATATATGTTGCTTTGGTATTCATTTATTTTCCCAAAATATGTTTTTTGGGGATCATTTTCCAAAGAAAAAAAAACGATTTTTTTTTTTTTTTTTTTTTTTTTTTTTCTTTTTTTTTCCCGATCCGATCTTCCGATTTTTTCTGCATGATCGGAAATCGGCAAAAACGATCCGATCAGCCATGATCGGATCGGGATCGGCATGCCGATCCGATGATCGGTTACATCATTAATATAAATTAATACCAAAGCAACATATATCCATATTAATAAGCCCAAGGTAATCTTGTATGGGTATGCTTTCATTTCAAACTGATTACCTCTTCTTTTGCAAAATTAATCACGCCGATTCTGAGCTTAGTCCCATGTGATCAATTTGGCGTAACCTTTCAGAATCACATGGGACTAAGCTCAGAATCGGCGCGAATAATTTTGTGAAAGGAGAGGTAATCAGTTTTAAATGAAAGCATACCCATACAAGATTACCTTGGGCTTATTCATATGGATATATGTTGCTTTGGTATTAATTTATATTCCCAAAATATGTTTTTTGGGGATCATTTTTCAAAGAAAAAAAAGCGATTTAATTTTTTTATTTATTTATTTTTTTTAATTTATTTTTTTTCCGATCCGATTTTTTTCCCGATTTTTTCTGCATGATCGGAAATCGGCAAAAATTATCCGATCAACCATGATCGGATCGGGATCGGCATGCCGATCCGATGATCAGTTACAGCATTAATCATGACATGATGATTGAATGAATAGAATATTAGCCAATTATAGACATAGGCATAGGTAACTGTGATCAGCTACGTACGGCGCTGTGACGACGAGGCGTTAAAAACATTTGAGAAATTTTGCGACGAGTGGTTTCAACAACTTTACATGTATTATTATTATTATTTTTTTAGTTCTAGACATGAATTAAACATTAGTTCAACCTACCTTGCGTGCTATTTAATTTGTTGCAAAAGAATGATAACTTACCTCAAATTGATGATGATGATGATAATGACTGTTATTTCCTTTGTCTTTGTTCGCTGCATGCAATATCAGGTGACCGAAAACTCGTCGGCAATGCATGCTGGGATAGGAGGTATTCCGCTTTCATTTCAAACTGATTACCTCTTCTTTTACAAAATTACTCACGGCGATTCTGAGCTTAGTCCCATGTGATTATTTTGGCGTAACCTTTCAGAATCACATGGGACTAAGCTCAGAATCGCTGCGAGTAATTTTGTAAAAGGAGAGGTAATCAGTTTGAAATGAAAGCATACCCATACAAGATTACCTTGGGCTTATTCATATGGATATATGTTGCTTTGGTATTAATTTATATTCCCAAAATATGTTTTTTGGGGATCATTTTTCAAAGAAAAAAAAGCGATTTAATTTTTTTATTTATTTATTTTTTTTAATTTATTTTTTTTCCGATCCGATTTTTTTCCCGATTTTTTCTGCATGATCGGAAATCGGCAAAAATTATCCGATCAACCATGATCGGATCGGGATCGGCATGAATTAAACATTAGTTCAACCTACCTTGCATGCTATTTAATTTGTTGCAAAAGAATGATAACTTACCTCAAATTGATGATGATGATGATAATGACTGTTATTTCCTTTGTCTTTGTTCGCTGCATGCAATATCAGGTGACCGAAAACTCGTCGGCAATGCATGCTGGGATAGGAGGTATTCCGCGCGTAAGTGGCGATCGGTTGACTAATACAATAAGCCAGGGACTGTACCGTACTCACATGTACAGGGGTGTATCGCGCACGCAGAAATAGATAGTCGTAGCAGACGACAAACTATCAATCACTGTACAGAACGCGCGCACATCCAGGCTCGTACGCCAAAGTTTGACCTGCGACCTCGCGCATAGCCGACGAGTTTTCGATCACCTGATATTGCATGCAGCGAACAAATTCGGATACCATTTTCGTCACTTCTGTAATCTTGCCAGTTTTATAGTAAATTTCAGTAATAAAACGAATGGGGGCAATTCCATGATTAGGTGGACATGACCCCAAAATTTCAAAGTTTTTTTTTCTTACATTTTTTGGTTGTATATGATTAAAGACACATCAAAATTACTGGAAAGGTTATTTATTTTGCTTTGACTGTGGTAAAAGTGGGTTAAAATAGCGAATTTATATTGGTTATATTTTCCTGTGTTATTTCTAATGTAAGTTAAGAAAAAGTTGATTAAAGGGAAAGTTGAGTTTTGGTAGAGAGGGCGCTAGACTACTTAATTGGTTTGTGAGGTAATGAAAAACTGAGTGTAAAATTTGAAAGAGCATAATATTTAAACAATAAAATCATCTTTGTTTGATCAAAATCGGTTCAGAAACGGCTGAAATATCCATAAATATATTAAACAATTTGTAATAAACCCGGGGCCCCGGGTTTATTAGAGAATTTTGAACCAGCCGTTAAAAATTCAAAAAAATGCTTCCTCTTTTCAAAAAGTTACAAAATAGGTATTTAAATAGTTGTTGGTTATTTCTCTATCTAATCACTATTTCAACAAAGCATCACATGCACAATATTTTATTCAAAATGGTTGAAACCGATGAATGTTTAGAGAGCGCCCTCTTACGTTTTAACGGCTCTTTTTGAATGATAACATGATCTTTACTACGTCATTTGTAATTTTGTGTTCCTTTCTAGTTATAACTATTAGTTTGTAATGTAATGATGCAGGTTTTGGTTACTAAAATTCAGTTTCACTAAAACTGTACTCTCCTTACCAGAACTCAACTATCCCTTTAAGCCATTATGAGCATGAAAATACACAAGACCTTACAAACTTATCATATTTATTTAGTAAGTACAATGCTCTAATAGATTTATCATGCAAAATTAAGAATCTGAGTTGCTTATGCCAACAGTGAGTGAAATTAAAAACCATTGGTATGCCATGTAACGTTACTAACCAAAACATGGATTTATTTTTCTATAGAGAGAATGCAATGCCTTATAATATTCCTACTTCAAATGTTTCTCTTCCAGGCAATGCTCTATCAAATTTAAGGAACAAATTTTACAAATATTATATGATGTATTAATTATAAGCAGTCAAAATCTGCAACGTTACTAACCATGTAACGTTACTAACCACTAACCAGTCTATGATACAGAGTGTAACGTTACTAACCATAACCCAATAATGCTCGAAATTAACTTTTTTTGCTGGTGGCCCGGTCGGGCCAGTAAAATTAGTATTTTTCCAATTTTGGTGGCCCGAAACCAAAATCTACTGGCCCGAAAAAAAATAAGGAAAAACAAAAGTAAAATTAATACAATAACCATATTCATAGTTTCAGGGTACTGGGCAATGTTTAGCCTTCATTTGTTATTCCAATGCTCGAAATTATCTTTTTTTTTCTGGTGGCCCGAAAAAAAATTTTACAAACAAAGAAAAAAGAAAAACATCATGAGTCATGACTACTCGGTCATTAATTGTGAAATTATGGAAGTTATGTGTTAAAATTATCACCATCATTAAAGAAATCCATCAGTGAATAAACAAAACCTAACCTAGAATCGAGCAGTTTCATCTAAGAGTCATCAACTGATGAAACTAAGCCCTTTTCCATGTACGATTTTGTTATTTTATAGTCCATAAAATCACCAACACAAAAAAGCACACATGGGACTGAGCAGAGCTAAGATAAATTGGCAAATCGAGAAATGAAATCACTTAAATCTTTGTTATTTTAAAACCTTAAATAGTTCGAAGTAGCCACAAATCTCTACCTTGTAAACATGATTCCTTCTAATACCTTCAAAAAAATGAATAATGATCCGAAAGATGAAATTATTCCCCTTTATTGATGGTATCGCGGACAATATCGCAACACTGCACTTTGCAATATGAATGAATGTGAAAAGCTAGACATGTGTTTTGATAGGTCTTAGCATGCATGTGCACACTCCCTCTGTGGATTGGTTGATCTATGTTTATATTCTACATGTTGCAAAGGTTTCCAGGGGGTGTGTGTGAAATTAAGAAAACAGCATAAGCATGCTTTTGCTTTTAGTGATTACACACCTCTGGAAGTTGTTTAAGTTTACCATGATTTATCATGCAAGAAGTAGATAATTCAAGGGAGAGTGTTCATATGAGGAAATAGCACATATTTGTAGGCATAAATAAGGATTCATTCAACTAGCGCAAGTGCGCTTGCGACTTTTTATGTCCCTCCTTTTCATTTCTTGCAAATATTTCAATCACAATTAAAGTGTTTTTAAGAGGTGTCAAACTTGCGATTTATATTCCTTGATGTTGTCTTCTTATGGTTTAAACATTTGGTGTCCCGATCGGGCCACCAAACTTTGGCATTTTCATGTTTTTACTGGCCCGACCGCAACTTTTACTGGCCCCGGGCCATCGGGCCTACGCCAATTTCGAGCGTTGCGATAACCACAGTAAAAAAAGAGACACTTATAAGCTGGCCCTAATCAAAAGTGAGTGAAAGGATACCAAAGTAAGACAAAAGAGGCCACTTTAGAACAATGGATGACCAATTTTGTTCAAGTAATGTGAGTTATTCAACCATGTGCAGCATCCCATGTGTGCAGCATCTCATATCTATGGTCTATGCAAGAACATGTGCAGTATCTGATGTTCAGCGTGAGCAGTATTTTAGTGTAAACTCCTCATAAATCTTTCTCCTGGAAAGTAGTCATTGGAAAATATTGTTGACTATAATTTGACGAGCAGCGACCTGTCTTTACTCTTTGGTAAGTTGAATTATTGTAGTAATTATAATCTTAATTATCATTTATACCCTATATCAAGGTATTTTGTTGTACTGAGTTTACACTGATTAATGATAATGATATACATTGTATTTACAGTGAAAACTAATATATTGATATAAAACAAATATATTGTAATGGATTACATAAACTTACAAGTGTATATTTAATGTAATTACACTGTCCAGAGATGTTTATGTTTGTGTGTTTTTAGGGGTACATTATGATTAGCCATGTCGGTTGCCATGGAAACTTGTATGTAAAAAAAAAACATCTTTAGTGATGAAGCACTTGCAAAAAGTAGTATTTGAATTTAGTGAAAACTTCTATTTGGGATACAACAAGAATCTTAAAACCAATTTTGTGACTGAAATATTTTTACAGGTATACTATATTTGTAACAATTGTTTTATCTCATTTGTTTGTGTCATATGGGAACTTTCCAACACTCACAAATAAGTATTCTACTCTGGAATATGATGCAGAAAATGTTCATCTTAATTAATTACTACTTGCCTATCTTTTAGTTCATGAATAAATTATATTTTGTTTTTATTTATTTTTCTATATGTAGGTCATGAAGCAGATTCAATAGTGAACTTGAAGAGGACTGGCAAGTATGAGGAGTACAAAGATAAGAAAGCAGTTACCATGAAGAGGAGCTGGGAGAAGAAAAAGATGCAAGAACATTCCCTACCAAAATGTGTGCAAAAACAGCTCCAAATTAAGAAGAAACTAGATATATACAAACAAACATCTCTTTTTAGAATTCTATCTCTCCAATGATCATGTTTTGTATTAAAACACATAATTATTTTATTTACACAAAGCTACATGTATTTGAATTTGATACTATGAACAAAGTACTATTTAAAGTTTTTGTAAGAATCCAAATGTAACATTAATTGGATTATTGAACAAGTCAACAAATGACCATTTGGATTGATAGATCTCTACTCAATATTTGCCTGCTAAAATACTACAAATATTGAATCTAAATGCTTGCAAATAAACAGTTAACTGGTATTACAAAGTATGCATTATTAACCTACCACTTGATGAAGTTTGGTGAACTATGGAATGTATCGGATAAGATATGTTTTCAAACAGTTTTCATGTTTCAAGTTGTGAGTTAAGAGTTTCTAGTTAAAGAATTTAAAAGTTAAGAGTAATATGGATAGTTATGTTGATTTACTTGTAATTCCTAAGTATTACTTGTGATTTTGAGGCGAAGGGAGGGTAAAAAAAATGATGTTTGGTAACTTTTACCTTTGCACGGACAAAGTGTAACGTTACTAACCGTAACGTTACTAACCATGATTTTGGAGCCTAATGAAAAAAATATGAGTCAAGATGCTTTAATTATTGGCTGAAACATGTGCCAACTAACTAGAAGTAAAATGAATATGGCACTTTGTTGGAATTATCTAAGGTTTTAGAAGACTTCTCATTTGAAAACATTGATTTTTTCCCATGTCCTTTTTTTGTAACGTTACTAACCGACAATAAAAGTTGCCATGGCGACGCGAATATTAGTTCAATTGTGTTCATTTGTTTTTGTATTATAGACCTAGGGTGGGTGAACATGTTGTAACATGATTGTGACTTGAAATTAATAGATGGTGGTTATGAAAATATGCTCTAAATGTAACGTTACTAACCGTGGAATTGATGGAGCATCAGACATTTTACGATTTGGAACACTGATGTCCATGCATAACATAATTTGTAAGTATGAACCGAGATATGTTATTTAAAGTATGATATTGTTTTTTATAAGTGTGTTTGCCGTTAAAGTGAATCATGTAAAGTGTCCAAATCCACGAAAATGACTTGGAGCTTCCTCGTTTCTCTTCTACCGTGTTGTTTAGCTTATGGTAAGAGAGGAATAAAATAGGGTTCGATTTTTTCAAATGTCCCTTTAGTATGAAGATAATTATCATTTAAATCTTTTATTTCTAAAGCGTTAATCAACGTCTTAGGTGACCTTTGACCTTGTCGTGCCTGCTATATTGTGTCCGATCCCCTCCCGGCTATATTGCATACAGCTAGTCATAGACGTACGTTCGTAGAGAGCCGGTACGTACGTAATACGTGTACGATACGCGTACAGCTACAGCGGTAGTAGTGAGCGAAGTACTGTGCATATTTGCATTGTGTACTAAATACCACTAGCAAGAAACCGTTTGAGAATCTACAAATAAAATGCGAATGAGAATGCGGCCTGGGAGGAGATCTAGAGGTTCATCAAGAAGAAAAAACAACAATTTGGTTGATAATTGAGATGCATGCAGAGCTGAGTCTGAGAAGCTGCAGGTGATCGAAGAGACGACACGCACGGTCATGCACGGCCGGGACAGCTCAGCGCGCCGATCGAAGCCCCGTCTAAGGTACGTCCTCCCAAGTCAAGAGCCCAATTACAGAATCAGCAATTCAAGTTTGAGTGTAGATCGACAAATCTATCGCTTTCATGGTGTCTTTGACATTATTATTGTCTTTTTCACTGTGAAAATGACAATGATAATCATGTCAAAGAGGCCATGAAAGCAATAGATTTGCCGATCTAGTTATGTTGATCTCTTTTGTTATGACTTACGATTATGAAATGATGGGCCTTCTAAAATTTGATATAGAATGGGTAATCCGTTTTTTGTGTTTTTTTATCGATGCTCATTTTTGATAATGTTAGGTCTATGGTCTGGAATGCACTGTGTCTGTGTAGTACTCGGTCTAACTCAAAAGACAAAAGTGAAATGTTGCAAAATAAAAAAATTATTGTCATTGTGAATTGTGGTGGTCAGGTGGTGCATTGGGTGGATTGATCCACCTCCCAATTTCAAATTTTTACTGGTCCGAGATGATACTTTAGCGGTCTTGACCTCGTAAAGTACGAAGAACCGTGGTCTCGGCCTCGAAAATGTCGAAAATTTTAAACCAATACTAAATCATACTCTCGGCTTCGGAAATGTTGTACGACTACGTCAAATATGTCAAACTTTCTGTACCGGCCCGCCGCCCATGTTGTTGCCGTACAAAGCCGCATAGCTCTGCTCCCTTGTGTGACCCACCTCACCCCCCCCCCCCCCCCCCCTCCGCCTCCATGGAAAATTCCGGCTAATCTGCAAATCTCTTACTTCAGGACAAGTTTTTTTCATTAGTCTAATGATTAGATATTAGGCTTGGCAATCAAAAACATTGGATGATCAGTGTTTTCTTTTTGTCTTACATAAGGCAATTGACTTTCCATACCAATTGCCATCATTAAGCAACTTTTTGATTTTTATCCTCATTTTATAGCATTGGATGTGGCTGTTCTCTTCGACATTATACATAGAGGATTTCCGAGTACCGATAGAATGGACGTGCAATCTGCATGCTGACACGACTCACACGATTTGTGCTGGTGGTGACCCCGATTGACTTATGGTTAAGGTAATTCATTGAGAACCTTTTTCTTGGACTGTGGACAGAGATAAATGATAGATCTGTGTTCTGAAACTAGAATTTCATCTTCAAATTAGCAGGCAAAATCAATGAGAGTTTATTTTGGCATACCATTGTGTGTCAATTGCTATACTTGCACAAAGTGATCTCACTGGGATTCGAAACTGGGAAAACAACACAGATAAATGTCAGAGGAGGAAAGAATGTGCATTGAGCGCATATTTTGAAAACTTATCATGGGCTTGATTGTTATGTTATATAACAGAAAATCTCAATAAACAAGGGCCGACATTACTGGACATGAGAAAAGATTCACAATGCATTGTAGAATTTGCATTCCCTTACACCATTTTCAGAATGATGAAAATTATTTTAGCATGATTTTATTTTGTATCTCTGCAATATTTTCAGAATGTGGACCTTAGATTTATTATTTTGCTTATTAGAGACAAATGCATTAGGCATACTGTATACTGTATACCGATTGAAAAACAGATGAAAACTGCTACTGAAAAATTGACAATGGAATAAAATTAGAGTCAATAATTATAGTGTAGCTTCGATCCTAACAGCTGAATAACAAACTGAAGGGAAAATAACAAATTTGGTCCATGTTGATTAGAAATCAAATCCTATTTTTACTACATGAATACATGTTTGTGGTTCATTTTGTGCAATAAGTGCACATGACTTACACATTACTATTTATCTGATTGCATTCCTTTTTTCACAAATCTCACCCTCTCTATAGATTTCTTCAAGACCCATCAAGATTCTACACACCCACTATACCACACCACCCAGAACAAATAACCAGGCCGCCAACACCCAAGTTCTCGCAGACCCTTCAGTCGCCATGCTCATACCCTGCGGGAAACGGACCCACAACGTCCATTAGCAAGGAACTAAGCTAGCAGGTTTTTGCAAACGGGGAATCCTGCAGTTCGTGTGCAAAATCAAGAACTTCCTACAGTAACAGCGGGCCGACCGTTCTTGGGTTTAAATCTGCGACACACTTTGGTCAGAATTATTCCGGTTATTATGCGACGGCACGATACAGCTCTATGGTCAACCAATCAACATGCTTGTAGCGAGGTAAACATTCAGCACATTGCTATCATGTGTAGTACATAGACAATTAGTTGGCGTGTTAACAATACAAGCCAGCCATGCGTTGTCTATACATTGCTTGTGACAACGAGATGTGACGTCATGCAGTCTACGAATGTACGTCCGCCTTCACCAAATTAGCGAAACTGCTTGTCAACGAAAGTTATTTGAGCGCGGTGAACGGGGCAATAGATCGCTCCCTGCGTCGTTGAAAGCTCTGTACGTCGCTGAGCGAAAACACCATAATATTGGAGCAGGACTTCTAGCGTATGAGACATGTTAGATGTGGACGTCGACCGTGGGAAGTGGCAGGGATGTTCGGCCAGTGATTGCCCACAGATCCCTCACCATGCTGATGCCAAATTAACCCGTTCCCTACGAGTTTATGAAATCCCCATAGACTTTGTACACAACCCACTTGGTTCCTGTGGTCAAGGGGTTAAGGCCCTACCGATAAGGCCTTCAAATTGATATATAGCATAAACAGTTCATTTCTCAAATACAACTCTTTAGCATGGAATTATTCACGCACACATTTTGGCAAAAATTAACAAAACCTTATTATAACAAGCACCTCGGGCACAATTGGATTGAATACCTTATGTCGGGTATCTTGTGTCTGGGCTTAAAAATAATAAAAATACAAAGATCCTTGACGTGTAAAATTATCATCGCTGTATCCGGTACCTCTTGTTAGGAGGTTCCACTGTATCAACAAAGATAAGTTTTGTTGCGGGAAGTAACAATGACCGAATAGTGCTCATAGCAACAATCTGTTATCTTTTTCAAATTCAATCAAAATAAATTTGATAATATATCTTTCATGTCTTCCCTATTACATGTGATAAAGGTAATTATGATTTAATGAAAAAGGATGTTTTTAATTTGTAGTTCAAATCAGTGGGCAGTACGGTACCTCGTTATAAGCGAGCTAAACGGGGTTTCCCTGTATAGTGTATGACATAAATTTATCATTTTTTAAAACTCAAACAAACCATTGTTTTTCTCAGATGAAATACTAATAAATAATATGATTCAGAATAATTGTACAAGGTTATTGATATAATGTATGATTGAAGTTGCTAATAACACCCATGAAGAAATGTGAGTGTGTATCACTATGCCAATTGTCCTTTTAACCCTCCTTTTGCTTGGATTCACAGAGGCTTCCCCTATTATGTGCAGGGTATTGAAGGGTCGGCCAACTCAATTGTATTTTTCATAGATCAGGATCAACCAAATGGCTAGGTGGACAATGTATGAGACACAATTATGCACAATGATCTGATATTTATTCTTTGTGTAATGTAGCTTTGTTTATTTTATAGTGATTTAGTTTTGTAAATTTTGTTGTTCCAATTCATTCAAATTCGAATGTAACAATTGCTATATTGTATTGTTTATACTATGTATGTTTTGATGTTCAATGTACACTGATCCTTTCAGCACTGCTGCTGATCAGTTTGAAATGTATACCAAAATAAATAAATAAATAAATAAATAAATAAATTCACAGAGACACTACATGATCTGCCACATCCAAAAGTTGAATCAATCACCCAGTATTTCATTTTTTGTAACAGTTGCTTCTGCATTTATTGAAAAATTAAATACAAAGTATCCAAATAACAATAATTGCATATTGTTATATAATTGATTTTCATAAAATGTGAAAATGCTGTGTAAATACACAAGTTATTCAACCATTTGCATTGCTTCAAATTTCAGGAATGTAAATCCTACTTCAAAAAAGTACAATTTACCAGCATACACAAACAGGCGATTTTGTTAGTTTGAAATGTAAAAAATGCACACATAGTACCAGGTAAAGGGGGAAAACGGCTAGAAGCATGAAAATGTACAGTCAAACCTGTGTACCATGACTGCCAATCAAAGTGGCCACTGTAGAAAGGTGATCACTATAGACGGGTTCCATTACATTCCTTTTCTCTGCAAGGGATCATGTTTGGTGGCCATTATAGGCAGGTTTGCTGCTATAAAAAGGTGGCTGCTATAACAGGTTTGACTGTACTTGAATGTAAATGTGGGCTCTGTGTAGTGATGTATCCGCAGAGTATGTGTGAGTGTGGGTGTGTGTGTGTGTGTGCGCATGTTAGATACTAACACAAAACAGACTTGTAGTTATTTGCAACTGGTTGACATAAAAGATAAATAATGTGCTCACACTGTCTGAAAATCTGTATTTTTCATTCACTGTGTTATTAAAAAATAAGGAGTACATGGGGAGCAACCTCTACATGCAGTGATGTTGCCTGGGGGCGCATCCCCCCTAATAATTTGCCATAAAAATACAAAACATCACATGAATAGATTGGGGGTATGACAGGGTGAAGGGTGGGGGATATCTCTCCTTTGCATAACTAGCATACTTCTAAAGATATACATACAAATAATCTACCCACATACCCTCCCCAAATGTCGCCTATATATAGACATGCATATAAACATCACAGGAATAGATTGGGGGTATGACAGGGTGAATGGTGGGGGATATCTATCCTTTGCACAACTAGCATACTTCCGAGGTGATACATACAAAAAGTCTACCCACATACCCTCCCCAAATGTAGCCTATATATTATAGACATGCATGTAGGGTGTATGCCTGTTTCTATAATGGTTTCAATCATGTGGTCCCGAGGTCATGCTTTCTTGAATTCTAGTATATTCCAAGCACTGGCGTAAATCTGTTCGGAAAGCACAATGCATTGGGGGGTCGAGCAATTGTTCACAAACCGTTTGTGAACAATTGCTCGACCCCCCAATGCATTGTGTTTTCCGGACAGATTTACGCCAGTGATTCCAAGGTAAGGAACACACTGCACATTTTTTCGAGTGAAAAGTTGCAAAAGCTCCCTACTGTGGGAGGGTCGATAGTGCGATACCCCTCCCACACCATCCACCATCCCTGCTCCCTTCCACGACCCCACCCCCACTTTTCAAAATAGTCATGCCACTGCAAGAAAGCCAATAATGTATTATACAGGGGGAACATTCTGTAGAAAAAAATATACGGTGTGCCCCCTTTCAGTCTGACCCGCTATTCCATTGTCTCCATGAAAAATGAATACACAATATGGCGGATGTTGCCTACTATATGAGAGTGGGAGAGTGAGTAGTTATATAAGAAAATTTGAAAGAGAACAATGGAAATTCAGAATATGCGTACGTGGAGTTGCTTTTATTTGGTAGCTACGGTAGCTGTAGTTATTACGTTCACGCCCAGGCCACCCGGCGGGCGCGCAACGGGCAACGCGATCACGGGCTGAACCTCCCAGATAGACACGGCAGCGCAATTCAACGAGTCGATGTACCCGCGACTGTTGAGCTGAGCCGATGTGTACATGTACGGGTGCGCATATCAACGGCCGCGGACCATCATTCCTGTGACAAATTTACGGTAAGCCATCAGTTTTCGGTGATAAAATATGAAATCAATATTCCCTTTTTTCACGAGGTAAACGGTTTTCGTTTTCTTTCAAACTTTCACAAATCTTTCAATTGTATTTTACAATGATATTGATATAGGATTGAAGTCTCAAATGTCATTTTGTGCAATATCTGACACTTTACCTGAATCACTTTAATATAATCTATTGCTATGTTCTTCTAATTATTCTAACCTGGAGTATTTGGGTCACTCCACGGGGTTGGTGCAAAAAATATGACGATGTCCATGTAACGGTGGTATGAGATCTTCTACAACACATGGAAGATGAAATCATCTGTTGAAGATTTTTATTCAATGAATATTATATAGTAGTGCCCTACCCGAATAGTTCTTGTTTCAGTTGCTTTTCTTCAAAATCTTTGCTTAATACACATTTCTCTTTTTACCACCGTTACATGGACATCATATTCATATAACATTACATAAACTTTGGGTCCATAATATTGATTCACCATGAAGCTTGAGTACTTCTGAAGAGAGTTGGCTATGCTTTTTATGCAAAACTCAATTTGAGCAAACATTGTTACAGTTGATAGGAGACACAGTTTCTCACTTCTGGTATGTCACAAAAATTGCCCCAACCCTGTGGAAAGACCCATTTGATCATTAATTTATTGTAAACTGTTATCCACATTATTCAGGCAAACTATTCTTACCTGAAAACAAATATTTCTTGATCAATAATATCTGGCTTGATTATATATTCTCTATGCCCGTCTAGCAAATTAAATGTATTCTATACTTGAAGATGCATATCTTACAGACTATGGTAACTTGACAAAAAAAATAGTCCTTTGTCAGTAAATTTCATCCGAATCTCTCCATTGTTCTTCTAGCAACCTACTCCCTACTGGAAGATGCATCGAGTGACGAGGAGGTGCGAGTTGACATCACCAGGGTCACACAGGCCTTGGAGAACAGCACGGCTCCCTCCAGCTTCAAACTTGTTTTCGATGGACGCATTTCTGATAACCTGAAATTCAACGCTTCAGCTGATGAAGTAAGTATATCATGCTAGTACAGTGGAACCCCTGGAACCTCATTATAAAGAGCGCTGATATAACAAAACCCTGTAACAGTAAGGTAGTATTGCTGTTTTATGCTCTTTGTACCTAGTACCTTGTAGATGTACCTCGTGTTAATTTCTTCTAAAGGGGTGTGCCTCACGGAACTCTGAAATGGGGGTCTGAAGAGCTGACTACAAGCACAAAATATAGGGTCTTTGGAGCTACAAAAACCCTGAAACAGGATATAAGGGGTCTAAGGAGCAGACTAAAACTACAAAATACATAGACTTGGAGCTACCAAAGACCTAAAGAAACCCTCACAAAGGCTCAAATGGTGGTCCAAGGAGCCGAACTAGAAGAAGAATAATGGACTTGGCGTTACTCAAATACATAGCCAAGTCATTCCGGGGGTTTATGGAGCCGAACTAGAAGAAGAATAATGGACTTGGCGCTACTCGACTACCTAGCCAAGTCATTCCGGGGGTCTATGGAGCGGCAATTTTTGAAAATCGGGTATCTTTAGAGCTGCGATCGGGTGTGAAAACGGGGTTCTTTTAAGCGACACATACCCGTCTTACATTATACATGAGTGCCCCCCGGTCTTTATACCCCTTCATCGCTCCAATGTCCTGGTTAGAACGCTCAATGTTCAAATGTGACCGCACACCAAAACACACAATGAAGATGAGTAGTACCTGAAGCAGAAAAAACAAACTAACCAGCTAGGGCATATCACATGAGTTCATCTTTTCTGGATTTGTAATATCTGCCTGATTGTTGGTGCACTGATGGTATGATGATGATATTTGTTTTTATTAACTTAAAATGTTTGTATTGCATATACACGTGTATCGTCGCGTAGTCGTCGTCGTCGTAGTACCGTACATGTATTAGCACTAGTATTAGTAGTATTTTGATATCTTAAATGTTATTTTTTATTTCAATTCATATACTAGTAGTAGTAGTCATAGTATTCTTATTATCATAAATGTAATTCGTATTCCAATTCATATGATCAATTTCATTAATTGTTCCCCTAGGTCAGCACTGCCCTTCTTGATATGATCAAAGTTAAGTGTGATTCGACGCAATCAAATGGAAACGCCAAATACTTTAAGGACTACGAGGATGAAGGCGGATGGACTGTCTCAGGCTCCCGTGTCACAGATCAGGAACCGTTCTGCGGTCTGGCTTCTCTATATACACCCAACTACATCTTCAATACTGGCAATACAGACAACATGATTGATCTTCGCTACTATAGCAAAGTAAGTTGAAGAATATCTTCCCTTTCATTTTGCATGCACGATTTATCATGAAAAGGCTCAGATATAGATGAGAGAATTGCTATATACTTGTAACTTCTGTTATTATTATGACGAAATTGCCTAGACGAATGATCTGCTAGATTTGAAAACATAACATTTATGCAGTCCATTTGAATTTTGGATTTACATGCATGGAATTTTAAAATAAATTACTACATGTATAAGTTCCACTGTGTTATTGCTGGTATTAACTATATATGCATGTAGTGGCTGTAGACAGTAACGACCATTGTTTATTTTTTGATAACCTGTATGCACAATTCTAGTTAACATCTGTGCCCTTTATTTAAACTGAAGTATCCAATAATTGTATAATTGTTCTGATTTGTTCAATCAAAGGAAAGGTATTCTAAAGCATAATTGTGCGGGTCTGAACTGTACCAAATGACCAGGGATAATGCGCTTAGAGGCTGTTCTGCATTAGGCGCTATACAAATACGATTTATTATTATCAGTATTATGCTGAGCATATGTACATATACACAAACATGGACAGGAGGTATTTTACAAAGTGGCCCAAACAAATGAAGATTGCATAATTGTTTGTTTTGCAAAAATATATAGATTATATAGCTTTAAAGATGTATATCAACCATTTTAGAAAATGTTGCTTTTGCTTTTAGTTTTGTCTGGGTCATCGTGGAACCGGCCTTGAGAATTGGTTCTACATCTGGGTCCAGTGGTACGGTAAGGACTTTAAGAAGCAAGACTCCTCCGTCAGAGTATCACACACGTTCACGCGGACCAACAGGCAAGTCTATATTCATGCATTTTTATAAATATTTGTTATTATATCCTACATGAATGAAATCCTGTTCAGTGATTGGTCTACATAGCGTCATGTGACCAAACATAGTAATGCCCATGGAGAAAAATGTGCTATGCGTGACGTCATTCATGGAATAGTAAATGCTATTCCATGAATGACGTCATAGGCGCCGGGTGATCATATGGAGCCCATAGAGATGCGTGTTATAAAACTTCCCTGCGAGCAGAGGTCTTGTTTTAGCTTGCGAAAGATGCTCGACGAGATTTCTCAAAGAGTTATTTAAAAAGAAATACAGCATATTTTCACCCGTGAATATCAATAAGTTCCAAAGAATATTCTAGAGATGCATTTCATGTATAACGTAGCGGTATTCGAATTAAAAAATTACGACAATGGTGCATATTGTGCATCGTTGTCCTTCTGTGGTCGTGACACTAATCGTCATTAGAAAATTGGCTGTGATGTGCACTACACTAGCTGTATGTGTAATGTACGAATAACGAGTTTCTCCATACAATTACACGTGTGTAGTAATGTAAAGCAGGTTAATTATTCACTTTGATGCGCGCGTTTTGCATTTGGGTGCGCATTAGTTGTTAAGGCGCGTAACCATGAATGGAAAGATAGCGCAATACGAGCTCTGCGCTAGGACTATTGCGCAAAGGGGGTCAGTGTCACAAACAAAACATAGTCAGTGCAGTGATGGTTCCATAATCAATGCTTTGTTTTTCTTTATAGTTTTCTTTAATTTAATTGAAATCATTTATTTTTGCGATGATTATGATTATGCGAAGGATATAAAACAAATATATCATGCACTATTTCGAGCCACTAGTGAAATTATGGATTCCTCGGTGACAGAAAAAGCACTATGTTCTTCGGGTCTACGACCCTCAGAACATAGTGCTTTTCCTGTCACCTCGGAATCCATAATTTCAACTAGAGGCTCTCAGTGCATGGTATATTTGTTTACTAGAGGCCCATTATTGGCCTATAGCCGCTCTGTGGCAATTGTGAGATAAAGACAAGGTCCAGCAAGCCTAGGCTGTCAAGGGTATCGCGCACCTTCACTCAGAGCAACAGGTAAGTCTACATGCATCCATGTAGTTGTATTAAACATGATGCCCATAGCCGCTCCGTGGCAAGCCTATTCTTGATGTAAGGCAAGAAATATGATGACAATGAAAATTATAAAGAAATTAAATCATACTATGAACATGTACGTGTATGTGAATGTAAAATATACGACTACTAATAAAATTGTAAGAAAGTGACATTAAACAGATACAAGAATATATGCATCATAATACAATTGACAAAGTGTAATTGCAATAAATATTTGATATATTTGTTTTTTTATTATCTACAGCTGGCAGCATACATGTATTGATTTGTACGAGACAATACTTAACCAGGAGTGGATTGATAATTATTTATCTGGAACACCAATCACTCTCTATGCTATTCGCCTGTATGGTGGCAACTTCTTTGTTGACAATGTTTTCATTGGACAAGCAGAAGACTCGTGTAAGTAGGACTTGGTCACTTGAGTCACATGCTGTGACATTGTTTGTTGAATGTTTACTGAATTTGAAGATTTGCTATGACATTACTATTGTAGAAAGAACTGACCAATTATCATACATGATTTACAGAGATTTTCCACCTTGAAATTGGTGTTGAAATGCTTTTTCAAATGAACGAAAACTTCATCATAATAGTTGCTAAAGTACTAGCACATTCTAAATCTATCCAAAGTTAGGGCAAATAAAGGAGGGGGGGGGGAACTAATAGGGAAAAGAATTTTAATTATGTGTCAGGAGAGGAGGGTGATTGATTATCCCTCTCAGTTCCTCCTCCAAAAGCTAGGCCTACCACATCATATTCTAACTCGCATTCAAATCATTCATTTTGTGCCTTTTCAAATACCCCCAAAATACAAATATATGCACATGTATAATAATGTACATGCTAAAGTAGGCGACATTGTTATTATTATTATCATTATTTGTATTTCTATTTGTATTATTGTTATTATTATTATCATCATTATCATTATTATCATTATGATTATACAGATGGGGGACGTATTCCTGCTGCAAGTCCAAATGGTAACTTCATCTTGGACATCGGGGTGGAGGAGATAGGCAACGGCTACGATGTGGAGATCATCGCAGCAAACTGCGGCTACGGCTTCCCTCTCATTGGCGTGTTGGGAACGGACATCAACTCCGGCTCTTTAGAGAGTGGTAGCGACCAAGCCACATTCACGAGCAGAGCCTGGGGTCCCACTACCTCCATGTCCGTTCTGTCCACCAAGCGGGCCACTCCTCCGGTCTTTGGCAACTTTACCCTCACACAGGCAGGAGGCAGTGTCGTCAAAGGTATGGTGATGAATGCTTTTATAGAAAAGAGATCTAAGAATACTGTTTGTACAACAATGTTTTAAAATGTCAGAGAACCAGGTCTGTTTTCGACAGTTTCTTCCACTTTGACTATGTCTGGCCATAGGGCCTGGGGGGGGGGGGGGGGGGCGGGCACTCTCATACACAAGCGTAAACTACCCACATCTACTTAGTAAATGGTCATACGATGGTATGACTATTTACACGCCAGACACACAATATCATTGCGGCAAACAGTGTATACTTAATGCATGAGTAACTGGTGTTTGCGTACCTGCATGCGTACCAATGCATTTGGCCAGAGCACACTGACTAAGATGCAGGTCGTTCTGGATGATGCTATGTAGCACCTGTTTCCATTAAAGGCGGGCAAACAAGGATATTCCATGGTTGGATGCATGTCCACATATACACACACATACATACCTAACGTTACAATGATGTGTATTGAATGTGCTGTATCTTGTAGATATCAGCGGCCGGAGTACTGCGACCCAGATGCAGGAAGCTCTGGAGACCTTCCTAGGTGATGCTGGAGACCTTGAGGTGACCCGGTCAGGAGGCTTCTGCACGGGCTACTCCTGGGATGTCAAATGGGTCACCAAGGGAGGCAGTCAGGGCATGCTTCAGGTAAACATAGATCAGTACAATGATGATCATGCTGCTGATTGTGACCATATTGATATAACGAAGGATGATCATGATGATGACAACAAAGACAACAAAGACTATAATGATGGTGATGATAATAATGATGAAGATGAGGATAATGATTACTATGAAAGACCATATTGAAATCAATAAAGGATACCAATGGCAATAATGATAATGACAATTAAGACGATGATGACGATGGCGATGTCGATGATGTGATGATTATGATGATGATGATGATGACGATGGCGATGTCAAAGATGTGATGATTATGATGGCGATGTAGATAATGCGATGATAATGTGATGATGATGATCATGATGACGATGATGATGATAGTGAATATGGAGGAGATCAGAAAGGTAAAGAATGATAACATCTGCAGGTTAAAACATTTCTTAAAAATTTTATTGAATCTACTTCCAAAACAATTTGCAGTGTAATAGATAGCTTCCAATTCACAATAACGAAATTCAATTAATCAATTATATTTTGTTTACAGGTTACAGAAAACAACCTGTACAACAATGTCACCATAGTAACTGTCTCAACGGAGAGAGTGGCAGAGGGCAGCGTATTACTGGACAAAATCCCAGCAGAGTTCCTCAGGACTGTGGCAACTAAGCCTCAGGTGTGTATTCAAGTGTCGGCATTAGTGGCGTAGCGTGTTCAGACGGATTGATAAAATAACAGTGAATAGGCATATAGTGGAATTGATGATCTATTAATTTGTTGGGTGAGAGTATAATAAGGGCGTTAAAGGGATGCCTGTAAAGTGTCTAACTCCACGAAAATTACTTGGAGCTTCATCGTTTCTCTTCTACCGTGTTGTTTAACTTATGGTAAGAGGAGAATAAAATAGGGTTAGATTTTTTCAGATGCCCCTTTAGTATGACGATATCTATCATTCAGCTCAAGAGCGTTAATGAACGGTCATAAACCTCATAAACGTCATACAGTAATTCGTTGTAAAACCTGACGCAAATTTTTGCTTTTTTAACCAGGAAAGCAGTGTTCTTTTTCAATGAAACTTTCACACATCATTCGGACATATCTACCCATGATTTTGGTACAGGATTGAAGTCTCAAATGTCATTTTGGGCAATATCTGACACTTTACAGGTATGTGGCTAAATTGAGTTATGCACATCACCTTGTAGATTGCAACTTTCACCATATGATGTCAAATTTTCAGCTAATATAATGATTTCTAGTTTTGCTAATATTTGTTAAGAAAAAAAAATAGCAACATTTGGATTCTAACGGGCTCCCAAACTTGAAGCATGATTATCTCTGAAGTACAAAATGCTACTTAAAGCGAAGAATTGAAAGTGTGCTAGCTCTACCAATCTTGCCCCAGCATTTCCACATCTTGATCTCTATTTCTGTTCTCATTCCCATCAACAGGTGGAGGTGATCGTCAATGGCATCCCATCCTCTTGCAGTAACGGGTCCTGTTCCTTCGAGTACGCCTCTGGTGCTACCCCCACCCTGGTATCAATCTCACCATCTCAAGGTTTGTTTTGCTTTGTTATCCAGACTATCATCCCCTTCCCTGCACCCCCGCCAAAAATAGTACCAAAAACAACAAACAAAAACATGTTTTGTTGGTTAAAAAAGTCAATATCAAGTAATTGTTTTCAATGCTCTTGGGTTCACAGATGAGCTATGATATCTTCTTTCCCTTGTTGGGGATTTCCAACAACAGTTCTTTAGCTTTCCAATGAAAATAAATGAATGTATTCCTTTTAACCTCTTGGTGCCAGGTTCTGCAAATTCAGGCACCGAGGTCGTCATTAGAGGTACGGCATTCAGTGACGATCTCTATGGCAACCATGTGACGATCGGCGGAGCAGACTGTACGGTGACTGAAGCGAATGCAACGCGTATTGTCTGCAACGTTGGAGAGGCTCAGGGAGGTGTATACAATGTCAGTCTCGTCGTAAATGACAGGGGGAATGCACAGCTACCAGCAGGTACACCTCCAATAATGTTTCTTATTTTCCAGCGTTACATGCATTTCAACCAAGCAGAAGTAAATCACGCCAAATATTAATATTTTTCTTGTACATTTTTTCTGTTGATTCCAATTTTTGTATTTAAATGTGAATCTTTCATAGCCTAAATACTCATGAATTGCTTGTTACTTTGAAGCCCCTCTTCACACAAAATTAAATTGCATATTTTTTTGCTATAAGTCCCAATTTACATCCACTATCGATGTCTTACAACAAATGTGCAGGAGGCCTCGAGTTTGAGTATGACTACAACGTTACAAGTATCTCGCCAGCAGAGGGTGGCACATCAGGAGGCACGGAGGTGGTGATCTCTGGGTACGGTCTTGGGGGAGGCATGAGTGACGTGGTGGTCATGATTGGTAGCAACGAATGCGTCATCCAGTCTGCAAGCTATGATGAGATTGTCTGCACAATCATAGTCGAGGTAGGTGTTTCTCCTTTAGCTGTAACTTGAACAGTTTAGTTTCAAAAGTAACTCTTTAACCTCTGGGTGCCAGATTAAATGAAAAGAAACCCCATGACCCAGTTAGACTCGTTAGACCCCTGATAGCAAAAACTGGTAAAAATGACGTCTAATTTACGTCTTGTACGTCGTCTTAAAGACGCTGTAAATTCATGTTAAAAGGTCAAGATTTTGCAACCGCGTTTCACGACATATAGACGTCATATTTTGACATGGTAACAACGTATTTTCGTCATAAAAAGACGTCTTTAAGACGTCTTTTTTACGGCGTCCTTATTACAAAAATGTATTGTGAAAAAATGGTCTTTAAAAGACGTCATTATGACGTCTTGTATACGATACAAATTCTGTTAAAAATGGTCTTTAAAAGACGCCATAATGACGTAATCACGTCGTTTTATACGACATACAACATGTTTATTAGGGACTGTTCATCTACAGCGAATCGAAAGGAAATTCAGCTTGATAAAAAGTCTGAGTGTCTATACAATTCATTCAATGTTTATATATTGTGTGCATTAAGAAAAAAATCAATGAATCTTATTTTTGTAGTATTCGCACAAGAGTTGACGATAGCATGCACTCAGAGGGTTAATAGATACTAGAGTACTATTACCTTTTGAGAAAATGCCGCTCATATCTGTATGAAAATACTGTCATTTTGTATTACTATTTCCAATTATTTCCAATTATAACATTAAACTGTCTTGATTCGCAAATCTTATGAAAAAGCAGACAATTTTTATAAGATTAAAGTAATCATATTCTGAAACCGCCTTGCAATGTTGCTTCTTGATACAGTCAAGTGCCCGTCGTCGTCGCCGTCGTAGATCTACAAGCGATGCCAACGTGGTCATCTCCATTGGTTCAACTACAGCCACATTGACCAATGGATTTACTTACGACTCCAGCCTCACCCCTACAGTTTCTGGGATCAGCCCAGATTACAGCAGCGTACTAGGTGAATTATGTTGGAATTATTTGTTTGATAATTATATTGGTCCATACGTCTGGGAGATTAGATGTCTGGAAGACCATTCAGTGATATGATTTTGATGACAACATTGCAGCAGAATTTTGCATCTAGAGTTATATATGAAAGGGAATCATTTGAATTTAGGATGGGTAAACAAAAATATAATCATACTGACGATATATATGCCGATTTTTGCGTTAATGCATTGAGAATTTGTGTTTCCTAATTGGTGAAAAAGGGTAATTCACTTTACTCTGACAAAAAGCTCCAATATAAAGTCAACAATATTTGTTTAGTAAAGGTCAAGTCTTCTATAAAAAACAATATATCGTTTGTTTATATTTGCCTAAAACCCCCCCCCCCAAAAAAAAGGTATTCTTTAGACAATCTATTGGTATGGGAACAGTACTTATTTGTCATCTGAGTGGTCTCTGGCATATAACCTTCATATATATTTCTTAATACTATCTTAATGTTATCTTGATAAAGGTGGTGGCGATTTGACGATCAGTGGTTCATCATTTGGATTGAGTGGAGCCTCTGTGATGATTGGATCTGCTGTGTGCGAGGTCACATCTCAGTCTGACTCCAGCATTGTGTGTGAGCTGCCCCCGAGCCCACCGGGGGAATATGAAGTAGATGTCAACATTGACGGCGTTGCTCTGGCTGACACAAGGTACACAATGTTCCTTCTCAGAGCATCTTGACTTGGGTATCTATGCTATTAAAGGGACTTAGTAACATTGTCCAAATCCTCAAAACAAAATTTTAATTCTAGCAGTTCCATCATACCTTGTTGTATTCGTATTAACAATAAAATCATGGGACCGGTTTCGGTTTTTCAAATTTCCCTTTCGTTACAAAGATATGTATGATTGAAGTATTCAGATAAGAAAAACTCCCTCAGAGTTTTTCTTACCATGTACAAAGTGAGTGCAGTGGGTTAGTGAATATCACTTTGCATTTTCACTCATTGCTTGGCCATGCAATGTCCATTTTACTTGAAATTTTCACATAATACCCTGTGGACATATGAGATAACAACAATATACATTGCATCAACCCTTCATCACTTTTTGCACATGTCAACAAAGTTACTAGGTCCCTTTAAGCACAATAAACTAAGCTAATCATGTTTAGCCCAACACAGTGCAACAAGCATAACTGATTGTTAGGTCTGGCTTATGTCCATTTGTAGAAAGTAAGCGATTGACACAAAATTGAAAATGGTCACGAAATGTAAACTTTTTAACTTACCGATTGGAAGTATTTGGATGCACATCTTCATCATCCTACTGAGTGGATTTGTTTCACATCAAATCAGTCACATAACATTGCGGGCAGGGAAAGTAGGCAACATTCCTTCTCTAATACAGCATCTTTGACTTTTTGGAACAATTAACAGAACTAAATGTTTAGCGGAACATTGTGCAATGAACTAAGCCAGTTGTGAATCTGGTAATAGTCATATGAAGGGCTACGTTATGTTTGTGTGAAGCTTTTCTGAAACATTTGCATTCTTTTATAGGTTTAAAAAGTATAATTACTGTTATTTTCATGGCTCTTCATTAAAATTGTAATGTTCCTTTTGGCATAATTAAAACATCTATCAATATACTTTCATTTGGCAACTTGCTCTTCCGGTAGTGAAAGATGAGAAATATGTTCTCATTGCATGAATTTAGTTTTTAAGAAAGTATCCCGACAATATTTTCATCTTCCTCGAACAGCGCCATCGGTATGTTCAGCTATACCTTTGAGGTGACCGGAGTGTTCCCAGACATGGGCTCCATGCAGGGTGGCACCACTGTGGTCCTCACCGGAGCTGGCTTTGGCAGTGATGCTGACAACATCACCGTTGCTATGGGCAACAGGACCTGTGAGATTGAGAGCGTAGAGGATGGAGAACTGACCTGTGTCACTTCATCCAGCAGCGTGACCCACCAAGTGGATAACTTGGGCAGGCATTTCAGTAAGTTATATCGTATTACTGTTTGAGTACGAGGTAGGTTATCAAGCCCCTTTAAAGTAATGCAGGGGGGACTGTTCAGTGGACATGGAATGTTCATGGATCCCTATGCATATAGAGCATACATTTAAATAAAGCTGCGATTGGCAAGATTGAACTGAGCAATGTTAAATTGAGCAATATTTATCCTGAAAGCCATACTATTTGTTTATTTGTTTTTCTCAAGGATATGGCAGAGGTTACAAGTAAGTGGGACCCACAGTACCTGGCCATCGATGCAGGGGACACTTATGGAGTGGCAATTATATGTTGATCTCTACATGTATGGCACCGACTACATTATTTTGTAATACATATATTAAGACAAAAGAATAGATCAAATTGAGCAGTTTTTAATTGAGAAATATTAATCCTGCTATATGCACCCTCGGTCTTGCTTTTCTACAGGATATGGCACAGGTTACAAATGGAACCCTCAGCATCTGACCATCAAAGCAGGAGACACTGTGCAGTGGTCCTGGAATGTAGATCCCTATGTGAATGGCATTGGCTATGCTGTACAACAGACCGCAAATGCCGATTCTAATAGCTATGATGGCACAGGGTTCTACAATGGCGGAAGACGGACATATTCAGGTAATTAACCATTTGCCTACATAAAGCTGATGGCCTGTGTGTGTACATACTGATGCTATTCTAGTACATTGTAGATGTAATATGTAACATATAATTTCTGTGTTCGTGCCTTAAATTACATCTATCTGTGTAAGATATGAAACTACCAGCTACATGTATTTGGCTTCAAATAATTGTACACCATGTAAAAAAGAGGCCCTTTAATCATGCTAATATAAGATGACCTTGCCCTCTCTATCAACCCGTTCCCAAGGTACATTGTCTTCGGCGCATTATTAAAAATTAAAGAAATAAAACAATTATTATTGCATATTATTATTATATATTATGGAGTTTGTTTTTCTCGTTTTTATTTATTTAGGTTATCCTCATCAGTGCTTTTTGCACTGTTTACCACGAGGATCCTACTTCTATTATCATTATTTTAACGTGGCCGTAGCATTCACACCCGCAATGGATCTAGCACTTTTTGTGCACTCTCTCCACTCCATAGGGAGCATTCCAGCAGGTGCTACTTTACAGTGCACTCATGCTTTACACACCCTCATTCATTCAAAGTACCCATTATTGCACCTGGATGGGGAGCAGCAATGTGGATTAGCAATTGCTGTACTGCGGCATGGATATGTTTCAAACTCGACTCCCGTGCTTTGCAGTCAAGCGCCTTTATGACAATATCTCACAGTCAGTGGCTGTGGCGTAGCTTGGTTGGACTGATTAGGGGCCCACTGTATGTATTTCTTATATTTTTTCAAAATTGATCCCCAAATGTTTCGCACTTGCTCCCCTTCCCGTCACTATGCCACTGAACATTTTAAAAACATTTTAAAAACAAACCTTATCAATCTCCCATTCTCAGTGTCTACCTTTTAAGAATATTTACAATGGAATCATGTTTGAACATTTACACTACAGGTTCCTACTCGTATAAATTTCATGTGCCGGGGGTCTACTACTACTCCAGTGGACCGGTGGACAGCGGCAGTTCCATCTACATGAAGGGTGTAGTGGAAGTGTTTGAAGCTCCGTCTCTGGCCCTGGAGTTAGATGTGAGGATTGGGGAGTACAGCGCCATCTATGACATAGCATCAGGTAGTAATTATGATTAATAATAATAATAAATGTTGATTATATAGCGTATCCTACAACGCCTCAGTGCGCCTTACATTACATCAATTTGAATAATGATATGCATATTATGAACATTCAATGATTAAATATCAACAAACATACAAAATAAATGAATAAATGAGAGAAGAAAAATAGGCCTCGCTGGGAATCCAACCTGTGACCTCTGGGACTGCTAGATTGGTGCTCAACCATCGACCCACAGATTTAGACCCTTAAATGGGGGACATTCCCATGAAACCCTTTTAAAGTTAAATTTAATAATAACTCAATTAATTTAACTAAAAAATAACAGAACGCTGCAGGTATGGTGGTAGAAAAGTGTGCTCATTTATACAACTCATGTAACAGTTATTACACAAGGTAACACAAAAACATGTAAAGAAAATACTTAACGTCATGATCGTTTAGATTCCTAGTTTGACCATACATTGCGAGACAAACGAATATCATTAGCGATATTATTTCCGATACTATATCCGCAATGGATTATATATTTACTATTAAAATACTTATTAGCACAGATATTGTCAATGATTACCACCATGAAACCATTGGTGATGGAACCTACTATGAAAGAGATAGTGTAGCCAATAATGTACACTTTTTAACCCAAGTGAAAAATGGTAGATTGTTTTAAAAAGTACAATAACTTATGCTTGTTTTTCTTCATCTTCAGCTCTTGCATTTTAAAAATGTCAATGCACTCTGCCTACATTTTATTTTACATTTCCATGTCACTGATTATGCCTGCAACAGTCAAACATTCTTTCTTTCTGTTATTAGGTGAGACTAACCAAACTTCATCTAGCTCATGTACTGTAGAAGACACTGAGATCTCTGGTTGCGGCACTGCTCTTCCTAACGGCACAGACTCTGAGAAGTTCTACTTCCGCTTCTACGAGTGCATGACGCCTACTATCTCGTCAATCGACCCTCTCATCGGAGATAGTGATGACACCATCATCATTGAAGGGTCGGGCTTCAGCTCGGAGGACTGCGCCAACGAAGTGACGATTGGCCAATATCCATGTATCCCGACTTCTTCTTCTTCAACGAGAATCAACTGCACTATTGACACACTGGATAAAATGGAGGTGAGATATTTTTCCTTGCACATCAACTTATAATAATCTTTTGCTTGATGCCTATGTTTTAAAGGGATAGTTGAGTTTTGGTATAGAGGGGGGCTACAAGAAATATTTCTTTTGTAAGATAATGGAAAAACTGAGTGTCAAATTTAAAAGAGCATACAATTTTAATGACAGAATAAACTTTATTGGATTTAAATCGGTTCAGAAACGAATATATTCGATCAGAATAAATGTTGGATCCCCAAAAAGAGGTTTTTAGATAGTTGTTGATGATCTTTCTATTTAATCATTATTTTGCACATGCACATTTAAAAATAAAAAATGGTTGAAACCAATGCGTTCTTTCGGAGTGCTGTCTTGTGTTTTAATGGCTCTTTTTTAATGATAACAGGCTTTTTACTAAGGTGCTTGTTATTTGTATACATGTAATTTTCGAGCATGGTGGATTTATAACTATTAGTTTGTTAAGTTATGGTGCAAGTTACTAGAATTTAGTGTGACCCAAACTGTACTATCCCTTTAAGAGAAATAGATACTTATAGATAATGAGCACAAGATCTTGCCTGCTTATCATATATTAATTTTGTAATTTTAAAATTTTGTCATCAATCTGTAGGTTGGAGTTTATCACGAGATAAGCATTAATGTGGCCAACAGAGGGCAGGCTCTACACGAATCCTCCATCCTGGCCAACAGGTCCTTTGTGATGTACCCTCGCATCGACAGCTTGTCCGACAATGATGGGTCTCTGGCAGGAGGACTCAAGCTGGTCCTGGTTGGTGACGGGTTCGCTCCTGCATCAGCCAGCAACATTGGTGTGTACCTTGGCTCCGTCCCCTGTCCCATCGACTACTTCAATTACACACATATTGAATGCACCACTTCTGCATCCTCAGCTGCTGCTAAGTGGGTACGTGTCCAGGTAAACTCCTTGTGGGCCAAATGGGGTTCAGGGGTTGATGGATTATTCACATACGCTGACAGCGAGACACCTACTGTCACCGGATGGTCCCCAATGACTCTATCTGGATCCAACACCAGCATGACCTTTGATGGGGATAAATTCTCTAATGTCACAGATAATGTCACAGTCTCTGTCGGTGGTGAGGATTGCGCCATGACAGCCTCAAGCACTTCTCAAATCCAATGTGATGTTGGCTACGTTCCTGTAGGTGTCCGTTCCATTAAGATCAACATTGCTGGGAAGGGTTTTAGTCTCTTTGACTCTGTCACTGACTCTGTCATGAGTGACGCGCTGATCTATTCTATGACCCCCGACACTGGCAGCACCAAAGGTGGTCAAGTCATCACCATCACTGGCAATGGCTTTGTGGATGAATCCACAGAGGTCACTATCGATGGCACTGAATGTACTCTCGACTCTGTGACCCTCTCAGAGATTGTTTGTACTACTCCTGCTAACTCTGTTGGAAGCTATGATCTTGTGGTCATTAGCGACGGTGAGACATATCCATCTGAGACATACAACTATGCAGCAACGTCCACTCCAACCATTGACTCTGTCTCTCCCACATCGGGCAGTTCAGGCGACAGTCTCACCATCTCTGGGTCCTACTTCAGCCGCACTGCAGGCGATATAGAAGTCACAGTTGACGGCGTGAGCTGCTCTATCACCAGTGCAAGCACCACTCAGGTAAAGCTTCTAGTTATTGTTGCCTTTAAATAGCTTTCTTTAAATTGATATTATGCTCAAATAATGTCAGATAGATCAAATTTGATCTGCAACTTGCTAGTCAATTTAATGTTGATCCACAAGATTGTAAAAATATGATTTTTGCTTGTGAATTGTTTATTACATAGTCAATTCTATGTAATTAGGTGTTTTGATTCAATTGGTTTCAATTTCATTCCATTAAATCTGGTCCAGTTGTATTTATTTTCAAACTTCATATTAATTCTTATGTAATGTAAATTAATTAAAAGAAGGCAAAGAAAATGGGATTCCAACGGGATCCCATTTCTTTGGAATCCCATTTTCTTTGCCTTCTTTTAATCACAATATATTTCTGGTCAGTTTCTCTATGTTTGAATTAGTAAATTAATTAAGTTAATTTTGGGTTTCTGCAATGAAATGCAATCAAATGCATTTTGCAACTTTAAGAGTGTAATTCAATGTATTTGTTCTCTCCAGGTTGATTGTGATGTTGGAGCACACTCAGCCGGTGTGTTTGATGTGAAGATGCATGTTGCTGGGCTTGGTGAAGCAGACTCCAGTGAAACCTTTGAGTATGAGCTGGTCGTCTCATCTACATCTCCATCCCAAGGTGCAGTATTGAAGAGAGTAGCTTAGTACACTGGGATTACATTAGATATTGCCAATTTAAAGATGATTTACTAATCATTGTCTCAAATAAAAAAATCTTTCCAGTTCAAATATAGGATTTATTTATTTATTTAATTATTCAGTCTTATTTAAACAGGGTGGCCCCGTCAGTGATCAAGCATTACATAATGCAATGTACTTCCGTAAAAGCAGTATTTAGTTGTAATCTATTTCCTGATAAACCTAAGACTTTTGAAATTACAAATTTCTATTCAAGTACAAGAAAACCTAAAATGTGTAACCTATAGATAGTGATATGTATTTTATAATTTGCTGGAAATTGTAATATGAAGCATGATTGTAGAAATCATGGAGATGATATGATTGTTAGGCGTGTTGTCAGTCAAAAGTACCACACTTCGCCGGATTTTTCTCTCTACAAAGTGTATTAAAAAAAAAGGTACCGGTAATCAAAGTTCAAGGTCAATAATTTAGAAATAATACATTCTCATAATTTCAGTTTAGGCATGGATGTAAAAAGTAGTTATTCAGCTTTAATTTGACACCTTTCCTGAATCAGCAATTTTGTTGAGGGGGACGGGTGCGAAACCCACTTTTTGCAAGTTTAGGCTAATGAACAACAAACAAAGAACTCAGCGATGCGTGATATTGCTGATTCAGGAAAGGTATCAAATTAAGCAGAAAATGTCTGACCATTGAACTTTGATTACCTTTTGATTGATATAATATGTATAGAGATGCCATCTTGTCTTTTGAAAAGACGTGAAGCATTCACTTTCAGCTTTCTGGTGCCTGTAAATCAGGCTTTCAACACAATAATCGGGTAAGCCCATGCAAGCCGCGGCGCTTTTGACTTACAACACGCCTTAGGCCTATATGTTTCTCCATAGACCCTTGTGGGACATTCATCAGAATTAATGTGTAAGTGAAAAGTTGTACAGAGCAATAAAAAATGCTACCCTCAGAATTGGCATCTAAGCCTTTAAAAAATGTTATTAACTTGTCATATTAAATCAATTTTAAACTTTTTGATCACAATACAAATATTTACCTCCAAAATGTTCGGCTGTCACCTACAGCCTTCACTTTACTTTTTGTGATCAAAAGTTTAAAATGTATTTCTTGTGAATTACCAATATAGATGAACTTTCATACTAACTTGTCATATTAATAAAACAGGTTGCTAATGTAATGTTCATCAATAAATGTTTTGTCTTTACATAACAGGTAGCTTTGCCGGAGGACAGACCCTTGTGATAAGTGGGTCTGGTTTTGACAACTTGACAACCAGTGTTACTGTGTGCGGCAATGACTGTCCATTCTATAGCGCTGATGAAACCTCAATTGAGTGTGAAACACCAGTGAATTCTGGTAAGCGACTTTAAAGGGGACTATCACACCACAACACAGGCTTATATGTTTTAGTACTGTTATTTGATATTAAATAGATGTCCAACATCCGTTTTGTAATTCATAAACAATGCAATTGATTACGATTGGATGTGTACTACTAGTACATCCATGCAATAGGAATAGTGTCTTGAACACAAACCTGTTGAGTTATAAAATTAGGAATTGTTTCTGAACTTTTTGGTGGACTGGACTACTAAAACTATATAATCTGTTATATATCAGAAAATAATTTTGGGGTATTGCTTCCCTTTAACACGTACATCATGTTGCACATTTTAGCAAGAACCTTGAGTACAACTACCACCAAATGTGGATTTTCTTATCCCTTTGTTCATGATTCATACTCCTAATGGTACATACACTACCCATAAGTTGTCACACATGTCCGAGATGAAAGGATACAAGTTTTCAGCAGTTCAAACAAATATCTTGATTTAAACATATCTGTGTTATAATGCTGTTTCATAATCTTTGAATATCCTGTTTTGGGCCTACATATTAAAAGATGCCAAATTGTATTTAATGAACTTTCAAAAATATTGTAACCGCTTTTAAATTTTAAAGAGAGTCAAGGCCTGATGAGCTTTTGACCCTAGCAAAATCTTCATCAGATGCAAATTACCACAAAAAGGACATGAAGACAAATACCTATTTAGGCACATGAACATGTACATTTAACTAAATAATTGCTGCTTGTTTGCGCCCTTGCAGATTCTTCTGATACCCTTGATTGTGATGTCATTGTCACTCTGACCAGTGGATCAATGGTTAGTGAGTCAGGTGTCTACCAGTACCGCCAGGACATGACCCCCACCATCACCTCCGTCTACCCCGCTCGTGGGGGCACCGGGGGTGGAACCACTCTCACCATCACAGGAGAGGACTTCCTGTAAGTATATATACAGGGTGACCAAAAAAACCCGGAACAGGGCACTTGCCACAATAACAAAACATGATGACTAGGTTCACGGGATAGGGCATCTTTTACAAAGAGAAATGATACCAAGAACAGTAATTTTGATTGAGTAGTTTTTGTTTTAGGGCGATGTGCATGACACCATGTCAGGTTCCCATTTTTGTCAATTTTTACCAAGTCTGTGCCTGATAAATCGCACTTCCTGCCCGTCATAGCATTGAACAACAATGCCCATTCTCTCGGCACACAGTTGAATACACACTAACAATGGCGTGTGTTTTGCTCGTTGTTTGATGCTATGACGGGCAGTAAGTGCAATTTAATTGTATCAGGCACTGACTTGGTAAAAATTGACAAAATTGGAACCTGACATGGTGTCACTCACAGCACCCTAAAACAAAAACTACACAACCAAAATTACTGTTCTTGGTATCATCTTTCATTGAAAAAGACACCTTATCCGATGGACATAATAATGTTGGTACTATATTTTGGGAAGTGCCCCGTTCAATTTTGTTGGGCCGCCCTGTATAGCATTGAATGAAAATGTAGGTCTATTAACTTATCAACTTAAAGGGGTAGTACAGTTTTGGTAAGGCTGAACTTTTGTAACCCAAACCTGCACAGTAACATCACAAATTAATATTTATAACCCCACCATGCTCGAAAGGTATACAAAAATACAAACGACTAAGTAAAAAGCATGTTATCATTCAAAAAGCGTTATTAAAACACAAGAGGGCGCTTTCTAATAAGGCATTGGTTTTAACCATTTTTCATACAAAATTGTGCATGTGATGTTTTGTTGAAATAATGATTAAATAGAGAGATCATCAACAACTATTTAAACACCCCTTTTGACAATTTTTGAAAAAGTGTAAGCATTTTTAAACATTTTTCAAAAAACCATCGTATTTATTTGGGGCCTAAATAAATACGATCGGATATATTTATTGATATTTTAGCCATTTCTTAACCGATTTTGATCAAATATAATTCATTCTGCCATTAAAATTGCATGTTCTTTCAAATTCTTTTATTACCTCACGAGAAAATTGTGTTGTGCAGCGCCCCCCCCCCCCCCCCCCCCTCTACCAAAACTGAACTATACCCCTTTGAGTAAAAAATAAGTTGTACATATATGTACATGTACAAAACCTATTGCAATAAATAAAATGATTGTTCATTACTTACATGATGCTCAAATACACACAATTCTCTCTAACAAGGTAGACAATAAACTTATTTGGCTTGGTAGAATCGTATACCCCTTAAATTGTAACCTCTCTGTGTAATGTTTGTGCAGGGATTCTGGCAATGATGTGACGATTGCAGGAACTACCTGTGTCATCCAGGAGGAGAGCTCTACAACCATCGTGTGTCAGACCGGCGCCCATTCACCCACTGAGATGGCCAAAGTCAGGGTGGAAGTCGGTTCAGTTGGCATCGCTTCACAGGTATATATACGTTTGCTTTATCTAATGTTTGTAATCCATATTGCTTCATTTAATGTTTTTAAATCTTGGCACTGCAATTTCCACTGAAATGTAATTACTAGTAGTACATGTACATACACGGTGTAGTCTCGCATTGCTACTTTTTTGTATAGACAAGTGTAGAATATATTGTAAAGACTCATTTGACTAGTTACCAATTTGTATGTATATCCAATTGGAGATGAACTGGTTCAAGCAGATTCTTACAATTTAATTTGACACTCAGAGGCATAATATTATAACTTTAAATCTGTTGAAACTCTTCGATATTGTGTATCTCACAGGATAATGCTGACTACTTCTACATCGATGTCTGGTCGTCCATCTACACGTGGGGTGGCAATGACCCTCCCATTGAAGGTGACTTTGTGATCATCCCTGAAGGTCAGACCATCCTTCTGGACATCACAACGCCAATCCTCAAAGTGCTTCTAATCCAAGGTGAGCTCAGCCAATCACTATTGTGTTGTTTTTTTTTATGTTATTGTTCATTCTTGTTATACAGCAAAATCAAATGTCTTCTTCATTGCCATAAACTGTTTTATGAATTATTGGAATTACCCATACTGAAAAATAAGACATTTAAACATTTCCATCTCTGTACTTATACGGCATATGTGTTCTTCTTTGACCGAAAGAATGTTTAAAACATTTTTTAGCATGTGTAAATGTTTTGAATCAAAGTAATGACTCCTGACGTAACGAAAATTACAAAATGCTACTGCGGTTATACTCAGAACTCCTATATTGATTGAATTCACCCAATGAATATTAACATATGGATGTATCATTGTACAAGTTACCTTTATGATATAATTTATCTGAGAAGATCATGATATGATTCTAAGTACACATATCATAATATAAACTAACATTTGATTGAATAATTTGTTAATGAAACAAAACAGCAGAACCTCTTTGTAATATGAGATCCTTGAAACCATGAAAAATACAATATATACCTTGTTATATCAAATATCTTGTTATATTAGGGTAACAAAACAGAAGAATATAAGAGGGCTTGGACCAGCAAAATTATAAGAGGGTTTAATTGTTATATCAGAGCTCTTTATAACAATTAAGGTTCCACTGTATTTACATAACTAAGTATACATGCATGGGAAATGATTGTAAGATTTTAAACTGGTGGCATGATGATCTTCCAATTTATTTATTTATTCATGTTTTATTTCAACAAGGTGGCCCTGTCAGTTGAACAAAATGGTCTTCCAATTAGGGCCCTGTATACAATTAAAAAGAGCAAAATGATAACAATGAACCACATGCTTATAATACCAACCAGAAGGCCTACAGCATCTATGAATTTTGTGTCAAATACAGATGAGAAAGGCACCATGCATGGATATCTCACTATTCTTTAACTTTCAGGTGGTACTTTTGTTTTTGACGAGGCCGACATTGAACTGCACGCTGAGTATGTGGTGGTTGTCGATGGAGGCCACTTCGAGATCGGAACAGAGGATAAGCCATTTGAGCACGAAGCCAGCGTGGTCATGCACGGACACGTCAGGTCAATTGAGCTCCCCATCTTCGGGGCAAAGACATTTGCAGTTCGCAACGGGACCGTTGATATGCACGGTATGTAATACAGCTAAACCTAGGTATAGTGACCACCAAAGGGTGACCATGCATCTTCAGTGTAAAGACATTTGCAGTGCGCAATGGGAATGTTGATATGCACCGTAAGAATGTAATACTTTGGTATAATATAGTGACCACCAAAGGGTGACCATCTAAAGTGTAAAGACATTTGCAGTGCGCAATGGGAATGTTGATATGCACCGTAAGAATGTAATACTTTGGTATAATGACCACCAAAGGGTGACCATCTAAAGTGTAAAGACATTTGCAGTGCACAACGGGACTGTTGATATGCACCGTAAGAATGTAATACTTTGGTATAGTGACCACCAAAGGGTGACCATCTAAAGTGTAAAGACATTTGCGGTGCACAACGGGACTGTTGATATGCACCGTAAGAATGTAATACTTAGGTATAGTGACCACCAAAGGGTGACCATCTAAAGTGTAAAGACATTTGCGGTGCACAACGGGACTGTTGATATGCATGGTAAGAATGTAATACAGTCAAAACTAGGTATAGTGACCACAATTGCAAAGGGTCACCATGCATCTTCAATGTAAAGACATTTGCAGTGCACAATGGGACTGTAGATATGCAATGTAAGAATGTAATACAGTAAAACCAAGGTATAGTGACCACAATTGCAAAGGGTGACCATGCATCTTCAGTGTAAAGACATTTGCAGGGCGCAACAGGACCGTTGATATGCACCGTAAGAATGTAATAAAGACAAGCCTGGGTAAAGTGACCAGCAAAGGGTGACAATCTTTAATTGGTGCAAAGATATTTACTGTACGTAATGGGACTGTTGAAATGCATGGTAAGAACTTAAGACAGTAAAACCTTTGTATAGTAACCACCAAAGAGGAACATACAAAAATGGCCAATGTAGAAAGGTTGGCTGCTATTGACAGCTGGGGGGTGTTTAACAAAGATCCTAAGTTGAACTTAACTCTAAGTTGGACTTACAAACTATGGAAAGCTGTTAGTTTCTTTGAAACAATTTTGGTAAATTTCTTTTAAAAGGCATAAAATGTTCAAGTTCAACGGTATATGAGGTAAACAAAGTTGATATGTTTATTCATTTATTTATTTATTGTATTCCTGCATGTCTCACAATAATCAACTTCACTTCGTACATAAAACAAATAAACTGTCATAACATTGAAATAGAAACACACAGAGGTCTGGCAATATAAGCTAGAAGCTAAAAGTGTTGCCATAACTAAGATTTTACAAGTTTTACATATATTCTTAAAGATACAGTAAACATAGATTAATACAAACAAGAAAAAAAAGTAATAAAAACAAATATAAAACATTATATGGCAGACTTTAAACTGAAAAATTACCACAGGGCGCTGATTCTAGGATGTCTGCAGTTGCTCTCTTTTTTCTTGTAATGATAATATACTAGTGTACTTGAATGTATAGTTGGTTAGTGGTACTACGTAAGTTTATGCAGAGATTTATGGATAGACTATCCATTCATCAAATCAGAGTTTTTCCTCAGCAAGTTCTGTGCAGCTTAATTATCATTTTAACTAATTGATTCTTATTAGTATGTTACATATTGCCTACACAAACCTGGTGGGGATGCAAAATCAGGAAAGGAAATTTGCAAGTATATAAGTTTACTTTGCAAGTATAAAACCAAGTAATGATGTATTTTTTTCTGACAGGTCGCCCGACACCAATCACCTGGTCCTACCTGGCAGAGACCGTGAACGCAGGAGATACGGAGCTGACATTGATGGATTCTGTCAACTGGAGGATTGGTGACCACATCGTCTTGGCTTCAACAGGGACTAGGCACAAGCAGACACAGAATGAAGAAGTGGAGATCACAGGTTAGCTAGTGTGGCACTGACAATATAGAGATCAACACTATTGAAGGCAATAACATTATATAATTTGATTGGCTTTAATGGCAGTCACATAATTTCAACTTAATTCAGTATGGAATTGTAGAGTGTTATGTTCCTATCAGGACCTCGAAAACCAACATATTCCTTTTTCCAGATATTTTGTACAACGAAATGACCCTCAGTTTCTCCCCGCTGGGGAGTATATCTGTACCACTTGTTGCGGATGGTGTCCTCTTGAAATCCCAGAACGAGGCTGGATGACTGTCGTCTTCTTTGACATTATAAATCAAAGTCACTGTCATGCATTCTTTTCTTCATATTTTTTTCCTCCAGACATCAATAACATGAAGGTCAGCTTCACCCTTTGATGATTACGAGCACATCTCAATCACACACAAAGCCGATGACGTCCTCTTAAAATTCAAGAATAAGGTTGGATAGTTGTCATCGTATATGTATACCATCATGCACAAGTATACAAGCTAAAGTCACCCTCGTCAATTATTTCATTTATATTTTTCTCCAGACATCTCCAATGACAACAGGACAATCGGTTTCACCCCTGCTGTCGAGTACCAGCACATCTCTGTGTCCCAGGTGATGGATGGTGTCCTGGTGGAGACCAGGGGCGAGGTGGGACTGCTCACCCACAACGTCAAGTTCCGTGGCAACGTCCATGAAGAGTGGCTGGAGGAGGTCGAGGCCTGCCCGGACGAGTTTGACACAAGTAAGTCGAGCTGGCTTCCGTTACCCATCCGGGACCAGTATTATTTCAAGGCATGATCAATCATATCTTTACCTTATAAAACTGGCAACCCGGATCAACTGATCGCAGCTGAATGTTTACATTATTTCCGAGATCAGACAACGTGCAGCACAGACTGCTTATTTTGTGTGTAATCATTCTTTGTTAGCGTATACATGTACATAGGGAATTGTTTTTTGCAATTTATTAGGATTTGTAATAACACCATTATGGAATCCTCACAGAGGGTCATGGATTCAACAGAGGTGGAATGCTATGAAAAAACTCTTTTTAAATATTGATAGGCCAAATTGTTTTAGGGTAATTGATACCTCCTGTTCTGTACGTGAGATTATCAATCCATGTAGTAACTTAAGTGTTTGATTCACAGAAACACACATATTTACATACTGTGAATCCCTCAAAACAGATTTGTCAAGCAATATTATTATACTAAGTAAAGTTGATATTATCCTTGTTCCTTATGTATATTTACAGATCAGTTTGCAAAGCAGTATTAAATTAGCTACATGTGATGGCAAATGAGTTCAAGCTTACGTGCATGCTAATGAATGTGCAGTAATTATAGCACCTTGTCCTGTTTGCCCTTGGTTCTTACAGATCAGTTCGCTACACAGACCTGCTTTCAGGGTCGGTTTGGAGCCGAGACCGTGACCGATCAGTATGGAGCTCAGATCATGTTCCACGCCAAAGAGCAGGACGCACATCTTGTGCATGGTCGCTTCTCCTACATCGAAGTCACACATGCCGGTCAGGCATTCCGTCTGGGACGCTACCCAATCCATTACCACATGAATGGCAACATCTCAGGGTCATACGTGCGTGGCTGTGGTATTCACCACACACACAACCGAGCCGTGACAATCCATGGTGTTCACCATCTGTTAGTTGAACACAACGTTGCATACAACATTATGGGACATGCATTCTTCCTGGAAGACGGCATTGAGACAAAGAACATCATCCAGTACAACCTGGCCGTGTTTGTCCGACCTAGCAGCAGTCTCCTTAATGTTGATGTCACTCCGGCTGCATTTTGGGTAACCAATCCCGATAATTACATCCGCCACAATGCCGCCGCTGGAGGTAGTCACTTTGGCTTCTGGTATAACCTGCCTGGTCATCCTGGTGGACCTTCCTTCACTTCCAGTGTATGTCCTGTCAATGTGCCTCTCCTTGAGTTCTACAACAATACAGCCCACACCCAAGGCTGGTACGGCATCTGGATCTTCCCATCCTACTTTCCCAAGTCGGGTGGCTGCAGTGGAGGTTCTACTCCAGCCAAGTTCTACAACCTGACTGCCTGGAACACACAACGTGGTGCTGAGGGCACTGTGGTGGGATCCGTCCAGTTCCACAACTTCCTGATGGTTAGCAATGATGCATCTGGCATCGAGTTCCAGTCAGTAGCAGGACCCTGGGGTAACCAGGGTCCTCTGGTCAAAGATTCTGTCATGATAAGTTACGCACCAGGAGTGGGAAGTGGCTGCACATCGTCCGGCATTTTCCTGCCCAAGTCAAAATACCTTACGGTAGATGGGGTGAAATTTATCAATTTTAATAGTGGCTCCTGTTCTGCCCTGAGAGCTTGCGCCCATTGCAAGCCAGACCAAGGTGGTTTCCAGCATCGCTTCCAGAACATAGAATATGTGGATTCTCCCAATAAGGCAGCATTCAAGTGGGAGCATGAGACCTGGTTGGAAGATCTGGATGGAACCTTGACAGGGATGGATGCTAACTACATTGTGACACCCACCAACAAAGGTCTGCCAACAGATCACTGCACAAAGAATGTTGGGCAATGGAGCATTGGCTTTCCAGGATCCATCTGTGATGAGACAGTCAAGCTTCACCGCATGGCCTTCAACAAACCACTTCCTTCTTCCCTGCTCTACAAGATGGCCATCCTCACCAACAGCTACGGAACCACAAGAGTACCCTACCACAAGAAGAGAATCACTCACCCAGAGGGTTGGATGTTGACACTTGTTGAGACCGAGACGTACAACTTCTACTTTGAGAATGTGGACCATGTGACCAACATCTCCTACAGTGCTAGGTTTGATGAATTTACAGACGGGGATTACGTCGTCATGAACCACAACTTCACTCAGAGTCCAGATGCCTTTGCTCTTATCGGCCATATCACAGAGAATGTGAACCAACCTATTTCTTACGATGAACATGACAACGCTGACTGGTACTTTGACAATACTACCAACAACCTGTATTATCTCAGTAAGTACATGTAAATGATTTTTTGTTTAAATATCTTTAAAAAAGGTTTAATTCTTCAATATTTGTTATTATGAATAATGCTTTAAAAACTATTGAAATTATGGATCTTTTTTCATTTTTTCATTGATGCTGCCCAAATAAATCGGGGTCCGCTCGCTAGTCATAAGGACCGCTATTCATAATTTGAGAAGAGGGTCGTTATTCATAAGGGTCATTATTCATAAGGACCGCTATTCATAATCCAAGAAGAGGGTCGCTATTCATAATATGAGAAGAGGGTCGCTAATCATAATACAAAATCAGGGTCTTTAGTCATAGGGATCCCTATTCATAATACGAGAAGAAGGTCGCTATTCATAATACGAGAATAGGACCGCTAGGCCTACTCATAATACGGAATGGGGGTCGCTACTCATAATACGGAATGAGGGTTACTAGTCATAATACGAGAAGAGGGTCGCTAGTCATAAAACAAGAAGAGGGTCGCTAGTCATAATACGAGAAGAGGGTTGCTAGTCATAATATGGAATGAGGGTCGCTATTCATAATACGGAATGAGGGTCGCTAGTCATAATACGAGAAGAGGGTCACTACTCATAATAGGGAATGAGGGTCGCTAGTCATAATACGAGAAGAGGACCGCTAATCATAATATGGAATGAGGGTCGCTATTCACAATACGAGAAGAGGGTCGTTAACCATAAAAAAAATGAATAAGCAACAAAATGATAATAAAAAAGGGAAATTTGGATGGGGGACACCCTAATGGCTGTGGCGTAGCTAGGGGGGGGGGGGAGCGACACACGGCCCTGAATATTTGTCAAAAACATTTATTGAAAACATACATTCCTTAACAAATAAAGAAAAAAGGCGTGCCCAATAACGTACGTGACTCATCACCCCGGCCTCCCCCCCCCCCCCCCCCCCCCCCACCCATCAGACTGATCGTGTTCCGCATTCGGCCCACCCACCGGTCCTCTTCTTGTATTGTGACTACCGACCCTCATTCCGTATTATGAATAGCGACCCTCTTCTTAATACATTATGACTAGCAACCCTCATTCCATAATTATTATGAATAGCGATCCGGTTCTCATATTATGACAAGCGACCCTCACTCCATATTATGACTAGCGACCCTCATTCCATATTATGAGTAGCGATCCTGTTCTCATATTATGACTAGCGACCCTCATTCTGTATTATGAGTAGCGATCCTGTTCTCATATTATGACTAGCGACCCTCATTCTGTATTATGAGTAGCGGTCCTCTTCTTGTATTATGACTACCAACCCTCATACTGTATTATGAATAACGACCCTCTTCTCACATTATGACTAGCGACCCTCATTCCATATTATGAATAGCGTTCCGGTTCTCATATTATGAATAGCGACCCTCTTCTCACATTATGACTAGCGATTCTCATTCCATATTATGAATATCGATCCTGTTCTGATATTATGAATAGCGACCCTCAATCCGTATTATGAGTAGCGGTCCACTTCTCGTATTATGACTAGCGACCCTCTTCTCGTATTATGACTAGCGACCCTCATTCCATATTATGAATAGTGACCCCAATTTTGTATTATGAATAGCGGTCCTTAGGAGTAATGACCCTCAATGTGAATTATGAATAGCGACCCTCATCTCACATTATGAATAACGGTCCTTATGCATAACGGTCCTTATGACTTTATGAATAGCGACCCCCTTTTCGTATTATGAATAGCGGTCCTTCACGTAAAGGAAGTTACACGTTATGAATGGCGGTCCTTATGACTATAGCGAGGTAAATGTTATTTTTTCACCCATTGTTGTTTTATATATATTTTGTTAAGATCTTTATATATATTCTTCAAACTTGCTATATTTGTGTCTTTATGATAATTGTATTCTTTGATATGTTAACTTTTGTCAGTGCACAACCTGCTGAAATTGCCCCTGCTTATGGCACTGAAACTCAAATAAATTGCATGTGAATTGCATGTGATTAAGGTTGCAAAAAAACCCCATTAAATGACTAAAGGTTAGTAAACATTTTGTGGTTAATCTACAATGATTAAAAACATTGTTTACTTGGTGGCTGACAGATCAGAGCTCAATCGTATGCATGTTCTTATATATTTGAATGCTCATCTTCCATGCAGTTTCTGGCAAGGGGGAGAGCTCACTGGTCAGTCGATCCGTCAATCTAGATGTGTTCCGCTGCTACTACAAAGACTGCATTCCACCTGTCCCTGAGATTCCCGATGATTTGCCTGGGTCAATGACACTGTCGATGGCAGACCTTCTGATGTGCTTTACTGGGGCTCTGCTGCAGCATGGGAGGGAGTGTCTGCAGGATGGGGAGGAAACATTGACTCAGGAAGTCCTATACCAGAGGATGGTGATGATGTCATGATTTTGCCAGGTACACCTTGTCATACAAGTGTTCTTCCCATGTCTTCTCATACTCTTCATCCTTCAACATGCACATGTAAAATGTATCTCCGTGTCATCATTATTCAAATGTATCATTCTTGTTTTATATAATGTATACAGTAAACACAACATAAAAAATAAGTCCCCCTAATCAAAATAGCGTAACCTTTTAACGAAAAGGTTTTGAGCAAAATCACTTGGCAGGATTGTTCGTATTGACTAACTTCTTTGTGAAAATGAGATTGATCCGTCGAGTCATGCATGAGTGAGCACATATTAAAGGCAAAATTGTCACTTTTCCAAAGTCACAAGAAACGTGTGACCTTTGAAAAGTGACAATTTTGCCTTAAATGTGTGCTCACTCATGCATGACTCGACAGACCAATCTTCTTCTTCCTCTTCTTCTTCTCATTTTCCTTCTCCTTCTTCTTGTTCGTGTTCTTGTTGTTGTTGTTGTTCTTCTTCTTCTTGTTGTTGTTCTTCTTCTTCTTCTTCTTCTTCTTTTTCCTCTTCCTCTTCCTCTTCCTCTTCCTCTTCCTCTTCCTCTTCCTCTTCTCTTCCTCTTCCTCTTCCTCTTCCTCTTCCTCTTCCTCTTCCTCTTCCTCTTCCTCCTCCTCCTCTCCTCCTCCTCCTCCTCCCTCCTCCTCCTCCTCCTCCTCCTCCTCCTCCTCCTCCTCCTCCTCCTCCTCCTCCTCCTCCTCCTCCTCCTCCTCCTCCTCTTCTTCCTCTTCTTCCTCTTCTTCCTCTTCTTCCTCTTCTTCCTCTTCTTCCTCTTCTTCCTCTTCTTCCTCCTCTTCTTCTTCTTCTTCTCTTCTTCTTCTTCTTCTTCTTCTTCTTCTTCTTCTTCTTCTTCTTCTTCTTCTTCTTCTTCTTCTTCTTCTTCTTCTTCTTCTTCTTCTTCTTCTTCTTCTTCTTCTTCTTCTTCTTCTTCTTCTTCTTCTTCTTCTTCTCTTCTTCTTCTTCTTCTTCTTCTTCTTCTTCTTCTTCTTCTTCTTCTTCTTCTTCTTCTTCTTCTTCTTCTTCTTCTTATCAATCTCCTTATTTTCAAAATATTTTTTATATAGTATACTAAATATGTCAACTAAAGGTAGATTAAGAAAAACCGTGCGATTATGCCCACAGGACGCTGGATCGTGACAAACGGCACTCTTCCTGCCATGCGAAAGCTCTTCATCTATGGAACGCTGGAGATTGACGACACAATGGACAATATCATCAATGCTACTTACATCCTGATCCAGGGCTGATCCAGGGAGGGCGTCTGATTGCTGGATTCAAAGAGACCAGGCCTTTCGAACATGATCTGTACATCTTGCTCAATGGACACCATTTCACGCAAGATATTCCTCTTTCGAATGGACCAAATCTGGGATCAAAGGCGCTCGGTAATTGCAACCCCCCCCCCCCAAAAAAAAATAAAATAAATAAATAAATAAATACAAAATAAAAAAATAATAATAATAAATAATACAAATAAAAATAACAACAAAATAAATAACAAGAATCATAAAGACAAACCGTTAAGAAAAAGAGGAAAAAAAACGGTGAAAAGAATTCCTTTTTACTCTTGTAGCTTCTACTTTGAGCATGCTTGAAAATTCCTCTATTGACAATGAATTAACAACAGCTGTGAAAAGGCGGGTACAAATTAATCAAAATTTGTGAGCATACTTTGATGCCCCCTTTGTTTACCTATATTATAAAAATGAAAGGGTCTTAAAAAATGGACAAAATAAATAATAGAAATTGAGTAATCTGGAAAAGAAATCATGTTCATTATACTGCAAAATATTGTGAATCAACACGTATATATGTGCATATTATGTAAATCAAGATATTTCATTTTAAATTGCACGGTGCGTATATATACATGTATATACATACTCAATTAGCTCAGTGTTACGCAGTAACTAGTTTAACCCTAGTTTATCCCCCAACAATCATCTGCATGTACAATAAATATAAAGGAAGTTAGGCTCGGTAAAATGTCAGAATATTTTACAATTTTATAAAAAAATGATCCATTTTGTGCATTTTAGTAACTAATTAAAAGATCTTTGAGACGAGTTGGCTGTATACACACACAGGGCAGTTAAGTGATTTTGTCTGTAATTCCTCAGGTGTTTCGGAACCCTTGACCTTCACGGTAAACCCCGGATGGTCAGCTGGACCAGGCTGGCAGCAACGGTCAACGCCGGCGAGGAAAGTCTGACCGTGGAGTTTGACACCGACTGAAGGCTGGGGACGAGATCGTCGTGACGTCCACATCATATGATGCTTGGCAAACAGAGACATTCAGGATCAGCTCTAGAGTGAATGCCCGAACCTTCAACCTCACTGGCACTTTTGCTCACATGCACACAGGTATATCTCAACTAATGTACATCACACATGGTTAATATGGTAATTAATGTAGAGGTGTTGTGGCACTAATGGAATGGCACTTAAAGGGGAATTCCACCCCAGAAATGTGATGTTTGCTATAAAATGAAGTGAATATGAAGAATCATGATCGAAAATCTGAGCCAAAACGGTAGAGCAATAAAAAAGTTATGACAGGATGAACTTTGCTCCGATTTTCAGTATCGTTCGCAATTGCTATCAATCGTGACGTCACTTGCGAGCTGCAGCCATTTTGACTTCTACATGGAAATTTTTAAAAATTTTAATTTTCTCAATAACAAAGCAAATTTATGAGCTTACAAATTCCAAAGAGGTTGGCCCATCGATATTCTTCTATGAATTCGTGAAAACAAGCAGAGAAAAATTAATTTTTAGCAACGAAAATGAGAAATAAGTGTATTTTCATGTACTAAAGCCATGGCGAGTTGCTCGTCAATGATGTTGCATATGGCGGCAATTTTGAAACGATCGCTCATTACTACATGATGTTCAAATATGTATAACTCCCGTGTTTCTTGTCCGATTTTGATCAAATTTTCACCAATTATGCCTCTTATTCTGCTTATTCAAATAACGAATGGTTTTATCAGGCCCGGAATACCCCTTTAATAATTAACTTACAATCATGGGGTCTCTGATCGGGTTCAAATCCTATCGATGCCCCCTCACTCCTAAGTTTTAAGAAGCAGCTTTTCAACTTGCATGGGTTTTAAAATGGGTTCAAAGGGGCCCAAAACCCTACCATGCCAATTATAAACTGTCTACTCTCACGATGAAGATGCCCAGGACAAAATTCCAGTTGAAATTGTAATTGGTACCCATTGAACTCAATGGGTATACCCATTGCAATTGTAATTGGTACCCATTGAAACTGAATTCAAAGGGTACCCATTGGTATTATAATGATCTTTTATTTTTGTTGTAAAAGCTCAATAGAGTACATTAACTGTTGCCACAATAAGTTACTATATGTGAATATCTGTTGTTAAGATATAGCTGCATCAAAAAGGTGTTAACAAAACAATTGTGGGCTTGGACTATTTTTGCCATTTATCCTTACAAACTGATTCAAGGCTATAGTGGCTCCTCTCCTCCTGATATCATAATCTGTGAAACAGATTAGTACTAGAATTATGGCTCCCAGTTTAGGGGTGGTCGAATCCTGTCAAGCAGATTATTACTAGAAGACAAAGCAAGGTATGCTCGCTATGACAGATTTACCTTATGGATACATTAAATTAACTGCTCATTTATTTCTCCACCCCCTTCATACAGTTGAGCATGCGACAGAGGGAAACTACTCGTATTCAATCGCAGCTGAAGTTGGTCTGCTGACCAGGAACATTGTAATTGAAGGTAACGATTACGATCTCCTTGATGAGGAATCGTTTGGTGCGAGGACTCTCGTTGGGACATTCTTCCAGGATGGAGCATTCTACAGGGGTAATTTAAATTGTTCTCCTTGCTCATTTTTATACGTTCAAACATTTGCAAAGTGACCACATGAGGGAAATAAGAAAGTATGTGACCACTGCGGACAGGTGACCTCTAAAGACGGGCATACAGTCAAACATTTGTAAAGTGACCTCCTAAGGGAAATAAGAAAGTATGTGACCACTGCGGACAGGTGACCTCTAAAGACAGGCATACGTTCAAACATTTGTAAAGTGACCACATGAGGGAAATAAGAAAGTATGTGACCACTGCGGACAGGTGACCTCTAAAGACAGGCATATATACAGTCAAACATTTGTACAGTGACAACCTAAGGGAAATAAGAAAGTATGTGGCTACTGTGGACAGATGACCTCTAATACAGGCAAACATGCATATAGTGACCACCTAAACGACCAAGAATAGTGGCCACTGTAGACAGGTGACCTCTAATACAGTCAAATATGTGTATAGTGACCACCTATTGAAGGAAACAACAAAAGTGGCCACTGTAGACAATTAAGTGACGTCTTTAAACAAGTTCCATAACATTAGTACGAAAGATATTGATCATCGTGGTAAGAATATGAAGAAAGTCAAGTAAAATCAGTTGTCTCACGAAGTAGGCAAACAAGAAGATTGCGACGTTTCGGCTGCAAACTGCTAGCCTTCATCTGGCAATGTGGACTGAGCGCTGCTGCGCGCGTGTTTTATAGCGCTTGCGAGGAATCGGAGTACCCGGAGGTGTACTATTGTTTGGCTCCGCTGGTGCGGAAGCCGCGCTGCTATTGGCCGGGGCAATGGCCGCTGGGCAATCACTGACATTCCCGCCGGACGGGTTCGTGCTGCTATTGTTCGGGGTCACTGGGTTCGGAAACCACACCGCTCTCGGCGGCCGGGCGGACGTTGCGGGGGAGCCGCGTCCCTCTCGGTAGGTGCGGCGGCTGGGCGGAATGCGGACGTTACGGGTGGACTATAACATTGTTTTTCTTTGGGATCACTCTTGGTGGCTTGGTGGCCACTATATACAGTTTTGTTTTTATATTGACAAGTGGCTGCTAAGACAGGTTTGACCCGAAATAACAACAATATGATACCAATTTGACTGAGAAACTACGTAGAAAGCAAAAGACTTCAGGAAAGTAGTTCCCTGCGTTAAACAGAGACTAAAATAGTATAAACATCATGTGAAAAGTCTTACAAAATTAATCACAAGAACAATAGCTTGTCCATCTGAAGAAGGCAGGATATTTCATGAATTGTTGTGGCCAGTATGCAACATCATACTGTTTGTGTGTAAATCATATAAACTACAAAGAATTTTAATGCCCGCATGACTGCTTGTGTATTGGGATACAGAATAAAATTTCACAAATTTAAGTTACATGTAGTGTCATATAGTGTACTTGTGGTTGGATTATTAAATTTGAGTTACGTATATCATATATAGTATTGAGCTGATCTAGAGCCGATGAAAATCAAAACTTCCACATTGCGAACAATAATTTTGGGTTGTAATGTCACTATACAATTCAGGTTCTGCCCACATCGCCAATGTGGAGTTCAGTCGAACGGGCCAGGAAGGCTGGACGGACTTCTATGATCCACGCTTCTCCCTGTCCTTCCTGGACATTGGTGATGTTCTGGAAGACCCCACACCATCCTACGTCCACAGCTGCACCTTCCATGACGGCTTCAGTCCTGCTATCGGTGTCTTTGGCACGGACAACATTGAGGTTGACAACAATGTCATTCACCACACTGTTGGTGCAGGTCAGTAGCAATGAATCCATATTTTTCTTTTGCTTTGCTTATAGTTTGTGTGGTGAGTGATGCCAATAAAGGAGAGTTTTCATTTTGTGAGGATTTTCTCCAATCCATGAAGTAATGCACAACAGTTACATCTGTATACCCTCTACATATTTGGGTCAGAAAGCACTCTTGGAAAGGTCAAATTCTTATAGTTTGTGGGAATACGTGCCTTCGCAGTTGTTGCGATCGCAAAGATCACGTGACAAAATTCTAGTACGGAAGTAGATTCACGATCAGCTGTTCCATAGACAACAACAGGATTTTGTTCTTCAAATCAACACTATTAATCTCGCACAGGATCCGATATTTGGCAGAGATTTTCTTTTATCCAAGTATTATTTGTAAGGTAAGAAACCAACGTTTATGATCCTGTATTTTTATAACGATCCTTCAACAAATAAACCTTATAAAACGACGTTAAGTCGGCTAATAAGAGTGGGGCCCTGTAGTGTGACTGCCCAGTCCCATCTGTTCAAATGTGTGTGAGTGCATGTGTGTGCCCGTATTTTGCGTCGGTGACTTTACTTTTTCAACTGCTAAACACGTGTTTTAGGTAGAAATTAATTAACCAAATGAATGTCTCGGGTGTATGAAACCCTGAGGCATAAGTTTAATTTTAATGCACATTTGGGAGTGTTTGGCAGCTGGAAAAGGCAAGTCACCGACGTAAAATATGGGCACACTCATGTACTCACACACATTTGAACAGATGGGACTGGGCAGTCACACTACAGGGCCCCACTCTTATTAGCCGACTTAACGTCGTTTTATAAGGTTCATTTGTTGAAGGATCGTTATAAAAATACAGGATCATAAACGTTGGTTTCTTAATTACCTTACAAATAATACTTGGATAAAAGAAAATCTCTGCCAAATATCGGATCCTGTGTGAGATTAATAATGTTGATTTGAAGAACAAAATCCCGTTGTAGTCTATGGAACAGCTGATCGTGAATCTACTTCTGTACTAGAATTTTGCCATGTGATCTTTGCGATCGCAACAACTGCGAAGGCACGTATAGACCGCTTCAGTAATGTATGCAAATAATATGTCAGACTCCCCGTCGTCAAGCTGAACAATAGTAGCTAGGTCCGGCAAGCTAGCTTGCCGGACATGTTTACTTTTGTTAAACTTGCCGTTGGGGAGTCTGACGTCATACGCATATTATTTGCATACATTACCAAAGCCGTCTATTGCACTAGTGATTCCAATAATATGTGGTAGTTGGTGATGATGTTTGTTTAGATATTTGCTTATCGAGTTTGCTTATAAATGTAACTACATGTATAATTATATGTTACACATTTATACCAGGAAATCTAAAGGTACAATTCCTCATTAGTAAATATCGTTTCGAAGAAATTACAATGTAATGCAAATAAATACTAGTATATAACCCTGTTGAAATAAATTGTTAGTAAATAATAAATGAATAAAATATAAGTATGAGTATTCATAATTGTTCTTACAGGCATCAAGAGTTATGGAACAAACACCATGATCACCAACAACCTTGTGACGTTGATGGTGTTCCCTGGAACGTACAATGGCAGGTTTGAACCAGAGAACATAGACTGGATGGGAAGCATCGAGGTCGTAGCGGCCACAAATCCTGTCCTCATCAACAACACAGTCGCAGGTTCGGAACGAGCTGGATTCAACATCAGGGGGGAGGTCTGCGGTAGCCCCCATGTGTGGCAGAACAATGTAGTCCATTCATCCCACCATGGAATTCATATTCTAAGAACTGGCCAAGGCAACTGTCTCCGCATCCGGGATTTCCTCGTCTACCGCAACCGTGACTTCGGCGTCTACATGCTGACCGCATCCAACGTTGAGATGCGAGAGCTGAAGGTGATAGATAATACCGCTGGGATCTACATTGGAGACTACGCGCCTGCTGCGTTGAGCCATGCGCGGGCAGACAAGTATGTGCTTCTGGAGGACTCACTCCTAGTTGGCTACAGCGACAGTTTTAACTGTCAGTCAGATAATGTGAGTTTTAATATGCACATATGTTTATTAGGGGCAATTAATTTGGCTGATGAAATACCGAAACAAGCCTCTTTTCTTAAAATAAGTGGAATCGACTTTTAAAAATGCAGACATTGCCACAACTAGCCCAATTTTCTTTGCTTATTTTCTATTATAAAATGAATATTAATGCCTGCAGATAGAATTACAAACAAAAGATGTACATTGTAACTGTATCTTATGGGCCCCATTGCAGAAAGATGATTTGTTCTAAATTTAAAGCAAATTTGATGTGGTTGAAATGCTCAAATTGTCTAATTTACAATTAATTGTAACTTAATACAATCAAGTGTATCTCTTTCTGCAACAGGGCCCTATAGATAAATGAGAGAATGCCGGAAACCATCATAAGCATGAAGTGCTTGAAGTAACATTTTTGTTTTGCTATTAGAAAACAGGAACAGATTTAAAAGCATTATTTTCATGGTAAATGCATTGTTAATTAATCAATTCATTCATTTATTTATTAATTCACCAAAGGTCCGTGGAAAATCACCAGCCGGTGGCAATGTTGGAGTCTACTTCACATCCTTCATGAGTTCACCAGTTAGTGCTCCCACGAAACCATTCGACAATGTGGCAAGCTATCCTACGATCGGTGGAAAGATGATCATACAAGGTAGTGCCCTGGCTCAAAATAATAATTCAAGGTCAAAGTTAAAGACTTTCCTGTGCCAATTTTGGCACATAAGGCGGTGCCTATCTATGAATCATTAGCCATGTGGTGTTAGCTGTTACAAAGTCAATTTGACCGTTTCATTTTCATCAAAAAATCTCTCAATGTGATTTGTTTACCAATCCTGTGCTGGAATTTGTTTAAGGGGGGACAAATTACATGCAATTTTTGCCATAGTTTGCAAAAAAATCTCTCTGTTACCTGTCAATCGTGGTGTTAGGGTACATGATACAAACAATGATCATTTTTGGAGGCCGAAGATACTGCTGTTGTAATAGCTCAATTACACGTTACAAATAAAAATCCTCTGTATCACAGAAAATGAAATCAAAATGAAATTTCTTGTTGGCTTACAGGTATAACCTTCTCCAAGTTCAACAGCCACTGCGGTGGTGCCAGCAAAGCCATCATGACAAACCCCAAAAGCGGTGATGCCATGCATCCCGTCGATGTGGAGGGTTTGACATTCGTAGACACCCCCTCGGACAATTACGTGTGGATCCACAGGCCCAGTCTGGGGTAAGCCTATGAAGCATTTACCTTTTGTATTAACCCCTCGCAAAAAATTCCACAATTCAAATTTGAGTGTTGATATTTATTTTTTCAATGAAATGATCCTTCTTGGATGTGATATAATTGATAAGCCTGATTATTCTCTTGTACATTGATGCCTCTTATATTATGACTATGTCATTATGGAATATGCAGTAGACCTGAATATGGAGACATGGTGTAAAAAGGGAAATGTTGCAGTATACATCATTATGTAATCTATGTGAATTCTTCATTTGTTTGGAGATTTACACATGTGTTTTTAACGTCACACAATAACAACGCAATTTGCAATATTTCAATCTTGACTTGGCCCCATATGGTGTTTAAAGTTGTAATTCATATTAATCATTACAAATGGGGTATCAGTGTTAAGAGGAATATAAACAGGCTTGTAAATGATACCAAAATCAAGTAAAATAATAAGGGAAAAAGCAAGTTATTAGCACTTAAACCTGAACTGCAGAACTTTTTGTGAGGTTTTTTTTAATATATATATATATAGATCTAATTAAGCAAAATAACACCCAAACATTATTATTCGATATTACCAAAGTGATTCTTTTGTGCATTGCTCCCAAGGGAGCAGAAAGTGATTGTGAGTGTGTCCGATGACGGGGGTAATAATGTAAAGTGCTTAGAGATGATTTTCAATCATCCGTCCATCCGTCCGTGACCCTTACAAACGTTTAAATAACTTTCCTGCATCTGTTTGGTAAAACTTGATTGGTAAATAGCATATATTGGTCTTCATGATATTCTAGGGTCAAAGGTCACATAAGCATGTCAAAGGGCAAATGGGGTAAAATGTGAAAGTTTACCTGCGAGATCGAGTCTATGAGGGTTGATAAATTTCCAACCCTGCATCTTTTTGTAACCAAACTTGATTTGGTAGATGCCCTATGATATTCTTGAGTCGAAGGTCACATAAGTAGGTCAAAGGTCAAATGAGGTCCACTGTGAAATTTTATTTGCAAGAGTCTATTAGGGTTGGTAACTTTCCAACCCTGCATCTCTTTGTAACCAAACTCGATTGGTGGGTGCCCTATACCTATATTGGTATCCATATGATATACATGTAGGTCACATAAGTAGGTCAAAGGTGAAATGAGGTCCAATGTTGCATGAATGCGTGCAAGTGGGCAAGACACTTGACGGCTATTGCCTTGTTTTCTCAAACCTGTAAACCTTGCCAATTTCAGATGGGTCAATCCATCAGATTGTGTGGACATGGACTGCGATGCTCACAAGAAAGCCATCATCCGTGATCTTGATGGCAGCATTCTTGGTAGCCCAGGAACCCTCATCCCTGACTCCGCCTTTGAGTGGGATGGAGACAGACGTCGTGGACTCGGAGACTACCGCATCCCCAAGATGCTGCTGACAAATCCTGATGGGTCAAGGATACCAAAGGCAGACAAGGCTCCGTATAATGGTATGTTTTGGTCTTAAAATTAGCTCGCTTATCATGCAGTTGTCATGCAGAAGGTTTAAACATTAAGAACACTTTTATAACGATAATAAAAGCACAAAACGCATGCATGTAAAACATAAGCCATATTGTTTTGATTGCATGTGTAATCATTTTGTAAATTAATTTACTTATCTTATGCACCAGGTATCATTCGAAACGATGACTGTGTATGGCACTCTGAGTGGCAGAACTGGGAGTGCCACGACCTGGACCACATGATGATGATTGTGGAGAGCATGGATGCTGACACAGAGACGCGCAGGGTGACTCCCATGGCACTTCTTAGTGATGGCTACGTGGACTTGATCAACGGCCCCATGGACCACGGCTGGTGTCTGGGCTACACCTGTCAGGAGAGAATCAGCACCTTCTACACCATCGTGGCAACCAACAAGAACTACGAGCTGGTCTTCACTGGAACCAATCCTCAGCGTCTACGCTATCATCTCCTCAATGCGAACCCGAGCCAGGCCGTTACCGTTGGTGTGTGGTACGCAAACCCTCAACGTTTAGACGTCTATGTCAATGGAATCTACATCCTGCCCACAAACGGAGAGTATGTCAATGGAGCGCTGCAGTGGATCGCTCCGACGCCAGACACAGACTTCATGCCGTCTGTGGACTCCATGTATCTTGGTGAGAACTACTTTGACCGTGAATATGCCACCCTCTACTTCCTTGTGCGAGGGTCTGACTATGTTGAAATCAGGACCACACCGGTTGTCATCACAACCTTTGGGGTGCCTGCAGTCGAAGTGAGTAACTTCTTTGAAGAAAACCTGGTGGAAAACTTGGCCAACCTGCTGAACATTGACAAGTCTCAGATCCGTGTGGTGGAGATCATCTCTGAAGCAAGGCGCAAGAAGAGATCGAGTAATGATGACGTTGAGGTAGTGATTGAGATCGGGGAATCCCCAGCACTCAGCATTGAAACTGATAGCAACAATGCGACTACACCAGCCCCTGAAGCTACAGGTCAGTCAAGATCACTCTTTAAGTTTGTCATTACCACCTCGAGGAAAGAACTATTTAGCTATGACATACATGTACATGATAATGTCCAGTAATAAGAAGGTTAAATTGATAAGTATAACAAAGTCTTTGGGAAACCTTTTTAGATGCTCATGCCATAAAAACCTGAATTTTTATGAGCTGCATGTTTCAAATCTTCTATTTTGAAAATAAAATGACACATTTTATAAGCTGTTCAACTGTCTCAGATTTGGCGGTGGAGAGCATCTCTGAGGCATTAAGGCACAAGACGAGATCAAGTTCTGATAATCTGAGTCTTCTCTATCCTTGTTGCATTTTTTGTTGGCTACGGATACTCCAATTAGCACAATAAATGAAGGTTTGATTGATAGGCTATATGCAGAGAAAATATCAAATATTGCGTTTTGCCTTTAAGATGCTCAAACAATAAGGCCTAAACGTTTTATGAGCTGCTTGTCAAACAAATGTATGGGTTATGAATAAGTTGTGTTTGCATTCTCTCCAACAACACAGACTCTCCAACAGCCACTCTTGACTTTGATGAACTGCTGGTGGTGCAATCCACCCTGGCTGACACCATGCAGACAGGCTCCCTGGAGAGGTCTCTGGGAGTCACCATCACCTCTATGGCCATGACTGACCCTGTGGCTGAACCTGTTGACCCTACAGGCGGAGTGAGGGCCACCAACGGAACAGGCGGACCATCAGACGGAAACATGACGTAAGTACACATTTAACCACTTGACTTCGGACCACGTAATATTACGTGCTTGGTGAGTGTACGTTTTGCGCGGACCACGTAATATTACGTGCTTATCCTATTGTCTGATTTGAAGCGTCAGCACCGCATGGTGCATACCGCTACCTGCATAGCAAAATTGAAACTCTGGACAACAGATGGCGCTATCTATACAAAATAATCGAGGCTTTTGCTGTGATTTATAGGCTCTTGATCCACATCTCCATAGCGAAAGTGTACAGCATCACTGTTCAATATGGTGACTTACATTACAAACGATTTTGATGATAGAAGCGAAGCTGACTTTAGTGAAGGATCTGTTGAGGTGTCAGAAGTATGAATATACAGTTACCAGTTCATATACAATTAAATATGTTCAGTTTTCATTCATAAATTAATATCATGTGATTTGAGCATGTAAATTGTGTGTGTGAATAAAATCCCTCGGCACCCTGGGGTTCAATGCGCATTATAGCCTGCAGCAGTCAAGTGGTTAATGTTTGCGGAATACTTTTTGAAAAATTATTTTGAAACACTCTCTTGATGATGATCCCATATGATAAGAATAAAGATGTTTGCAATTTATTTAGCGCCTAAGGATATTTTACCCCAGACATGCAAGTACACTAGCTTGCATACATGTTTTTACATGAATTTACATGTAGATCAATAGTAAAATCATTTACACATTTTTTATGCCTCCGTAACGAAGTTGCCGGAGGCATTATGTTTTTGGGTTGTCCGTCCGTATGTCCGTACGTCCCGTTCTCGTTTTTGCGTTATCTCAAGAACAGATTGACAGATTCTGACCAAACTTGGAACATGTATGTATTTTGGTGGGCCGATGATCTGATTAGATTTTGGGGTCATGAGTTCAAAGGTCACAGGGCTCATTATATATGGGCAACTCCAGCGTCACGGACATTACAAACAGACAGTATTTTCATGACTTTCCAATGCCACTACTAATTCATACCTCTACCTAATGTCTAACTTTTATTTTGATTACAAAGCAATAGCCTGGTTAAGTATGCAAAAAAAGTTTCAGAACATTTATCCAATTCGTTACTGAGTAATTCTGCAAAATGTGCGCCGTCACGGACATTACATTTTTTGGACATGACTTTTTGCATCCATATACATCTTTGCAAAAATCTGTGAGTTCTGAGACCTCACAAAGGTGATTTAGGTATTCAATTATAGACAAGGCAATGATGAATTGAATCCAAGTTGGATTTTGCGAAACGGGCCAGGTATATGTGATCTAGACAACAAAACGTTGCGTCACGGACATTACATTGTTCAGCGTCACGGACATTACAGTTTGTCCGGAGGATTTGATTAATTAAAATATATACTTTAGAGCACTCAAAAGACTGAAATTTTAATCTGAAAAGGTACTTTGATTTATCAGTCATCAAATTAATTTGGTGCCTTAAAGGGGTAGTTTAGTTTTGGTATGGCTAAACTTTAGTAACCAAACCTGGACAGTTACACTATAAACTAATGGTTATAAATCCACCATGCTCGAAATGTATACAAAATGACAAACGACTAAGTAAAAAGCCCGTTATCATTCAAAAAGAGCCATTAAAACTCAAGAGGGCGCTTTCTTAAAAGGCATTGGTTTCAACCATTTTTCATACAAAATTATGTATGTGATGTTTTTATTGAAATAATGATTAAATAGAGAGATCATCAACAACTATTTTAAAAAAGCTTTGAACATTTTTGAAAAAGTGCAGGCATTTAAAAACATTTTTGAAAAAATCATCTAATTATTTGGGCCCCAAATAATTATAAGGTCATATATATTTATTGATATTTCAGCCGTTTCTGGGTCGATTTTGACCAAATAAAGTTTATTCTGCCATTAAAATTGCATGTTCTCTCAAATTCGACACTCAGTTTTTCATTACCTCACAAAAAATTGTGATGTGCAGCGCCCTCTCTACCAAAACTAAACTACCCCTTTAAATAATAAAAATACCAGAAAATTTGGAAAATATAAGGATTTTCCTGAAATTTGCACAGGGTCATCCCATGTGTGGAGTTTCATGTATGGTTTCTGTTTCTCCTATAAGGAGACACCCGAGAATAAAAAAAATCATGTGAACTGAAAGATATAATCATAGGATCATGTTGTATGGAAAAATAATCCAGAAAAAATCAATAGGATTTGAAATAGAGCCAATTGTTTTTTTGAGTTCATGTCCACTTTTTCGTGGAATTGCCCATATGCAAAAATAGCTCGAGATTGCATTATCTCAAGAACGGATTGACGGATTCTGACCAAACATGGTACATGTATGTTTCTTGGGGAGCCAATTTTGAACTGATTAGATTTTCTGGTCATGAGGTCAAAGGTCACAGGGCTCATTATATGTAAAAGTAGCTTGTGATTGAAAATCTCAAGAACTGAATATCAGATTTCAATCCAACTTGATACCTGAATGTATCTTAAGGAGCAATTGCAGTCATTAGATTTTGGGGTCATGAGGGCAAAGGTCAAGGTCACTTAAATATAGCTCTTAATTGTGATGTATACGTCAAGATCTAAAAGACAGAGTACCATGAACATTTAGTTTTAAATTAATTCAGTGTACATGTTGATTTGGGCTTGATATTAAATAAATTGCGTAATGGCAGAGGCATCATTTTCGACTGCGCGCAGTCAAAGAGCATCTAGTTTAACTTTGTGAATGTATTAAATATCTTTACATTCACTTATTTGTCCTTACATAAGTTAATTTTATAGTCGGATTCGTTGCTTAAAACTGTTTCTTGCTACCGCTTTGTTTTATGTTGTTTGGTATATATTTTGTTCCTACCTGACATATTTCTTGAAATTTGTTTTTCTTCAAATGCTTCCTTTGACTCCAGCATTGCAGAGCAGCAAGCACTGGAGGCAGAAGCAGCGCTAGAAGCTGCTCTGGCAGGGCCCACTCTCTATTTGGTAGCGTCCACACTGGTGTTGCACTCAGAGCCAGGCGATGCCATCGAGGGAAGTGCATTTGGAGAACAACCAAAGCTTATGGTCTTGGACAACTTGGTTAGTGAATATATAGGGCTGTGAATTTCAGATATTCATGTGTGGGTGGTTACCGGGTACCAAAGTGTATCTTTATTCAGACAACCATTTCAGTCAAAAGAATGTTTGTGAATGCATGGTAAAAAAGACCGCCTTCTACGTGAAATTCTTTACGATCATGCATACACATCGTCAATCTGTAGTAACACCCCCGGGGATACAGATTTCTGTTGCCCCCAATTACGACTCAAAGTACCTTGAGGACAAAATAGAACAGATGGAAGTTTATAAGAATGTTGTTCCACATAGACTGTGTTTGGTGAATATGCGCATAAAAGTAATTGTATTCATCTATCCACCTTATAAAAGGGGACCAGACAAAGAATAACACATCAGCACTATAATAGTTTTTTGACCGTTGTATAATATCAAATAGATGCCCAACACTTTGCAGAGGGTTGTGTAATTCATAAACACTGCAACTAATTACCACCACTAACGGAACCACTATGGCCTAATGGTTTTGTATGCCATGCGCGAAAAGTTTGTGAGTGCACCTATTCTGTTCATGCATACGTTTGGAGATAAGGATGATGCGCCATTTATGCAGACCCATGAATAGTCATGTTGTAGTATGGTAATGCTTTTTACCAATGATATAATTTTTCTGGAAACATATTTTAATGAATTCTGTGGTGGAATGAACTACTATCAAATTTACATTTTATTTATGAGGATATTATATTTGGGTGGCGGTACCCTTTATAATTGGTTATGGTTGTACTAGTTAAGATATTAATTTATTTCTTTTTCATTTTCAGGGCAATGCCATTTCTCAGTTGGGCACAACAGCCTATCCCTGGTTGGTGACTGCCTACATTACCAGTGGATCCTCTAATGGAACCATCGGCTTCCAAGGTGAAAACCAGACCGTCCCATTCATCAACGGATGGGCTAACTTCACAGACCTCACCATCAACATCACCGCCAATGACGTGGTACTCCAGTTTGCCATCACCTACCCATCAAACACGTCCTCTCTGACTGTCAGTTCGGCTGCTTTCCGGGTTGCACCCAAGCCCTATATGCTGGTGGCGATTGCCGTTCCTGTGTCAGATGTCACCGAGAATGAGGTGTTTGAAGTCACTGTGGAACTGAGGGAGAGAGAGACCGGCGATGTGCCAACAGACCTCGCCGGAAAGGTACGTACACAAGCTCTCACATTACCGATGGTGTACAATTCTGGAGTACAGATCTACACAAGATACAAAAGTGTACATGTCTAGTAATGAGAATCTGAGGGCATAATTAATTAAAGTAGTATTATTAACTTATTTTTATAACGTCAGCTTACCAAAGCTCTGTACTCCAACAATCGTTTTGACTAGATAGAAGTCACAGATTTAAATGTTGGAAAATGTTTTGCTTTGTTACATGATGTAGGGAGGTTCATAATGTTTCCTGCAATTCTGATAGTGGTTCTGAGGACCAAATATGAGTGAAATAGCTCAGAGGAAATATTAATATAATCTTCCCTCTTTTCTTTACAGGACTATGAACAGTGGCCTGTGACCATCTCCGTCTCTGACCCAAGCAACTACAGAGGGTCACTTGTTGGTGATACCAGCACGACCCTTGACCTGTCCACTGCACGTGCCTCTTTCCTCCTCTCCATTGATGAGGCCAGCTACTACTACGTCCTCTCCGTATCCGTCAAGACTGTTCCAACCAGTAGCTACTCTGCAAACCTTGAGCTGGATCCGTTTGACGTTGTAGGGGATGAACTATCTAGTCACTCTGGAGAACCTGAGACACTGACAATCCGATTTGACTACGACTACAGCAGCATCGCCGCGGGCAATGAGGATCTGCTGGCTGCAAACTTCTTGAACCACATTGCTCCCAACTACCCCAATGCAACCTTCAGCAACGTCGTCATTTCAGAAGGTAAGATGGGAACGTTAAGGACTCGTAAAGAGCGCAGTGTGCCACAGTCTGAACACAGCGTGAACATAGTGTTCGTTTACAGTGTGTAAAATAGTGCTGTGTATCTCGGCTAATTTCACAGCATGTTCACAGTGTGATGAGTGTTCACATTGTGAAAACGCTCCAATTTTATAACATAGTCTATGCAGTGTGTACACAGTGTGTTCACAGTGTGTGCTTTCTGGTAGGGAGATGCTGGATACACTCAGCCTTTTGGGGTTACGGTCAGTGTCAGGGTTGCAGTCACTCACACCAATATTTAATTATTCAAATGTCATCTCTTCCTATAGGTTCGATCCTGATTACATTTGACATCGTTGGAGACACGGACTACGTCCAGAGTCAGATCTGGGATGACATCTTGGATGGTAACCTTGTGATGTCCTTCAATGGGCAGTCCTTGACCGCTGATGAGTACCTCCTGGTCGGTGGCTCTGCCTACAACCCAACAGTAAGTCACATAAGGAAATGTTCATGTCTCCTTAATTAGAGTAATCTTTGGAAAATGTATGTTACCAAAATCACATCATTTTGAATTTAAATGTTCTCTTTTTATTAATTCCTATCTAACACATTCCTCCTTATGGGTGGCTCTGCTTAATATGATCTATTGATCTATTCAGGCTGTCAAATGCTTTCTCTAATTAGACAATGTTTTTAATTTATTGTACAATACTTAACACTCTCTCTCAAAATATTATGAAATGTCTTTCTTCTATAATGCCCTTCTCTCCTGGATTGTTTTCCCTCAGTCCCCGTCTTCCGGTATTCCCATCTGGATCATCATCCTCATCGTTGTGCTGACCATCTTCCTCATCCTGCTCGCAGTCATCATCGCAGTCATCGTCAAGCAGAAGCAGCAATCCCACCGTAAGCTTACTGAATAATTTGTCACTGTTACCAAGTGGCTGGCCATATCCTACATTGTATGTCTGCATGTATATCACTGGCAGGATAAATTTGAATCCATTGGTAAACACTTTTGTTGCCAAACAGAACTCTGTGAGAGAAGAGAGAAGAGAAACCAGAAAACTCATGTACAAGCTCAAGTAACAAGTCTCTTCAAAAATAGATGTATGGTCCTTAAATACTGTATTTGTCTCATGTCGTGTAATACATAAGCAGGTTAGATGGCTGGGATATTCTATATGGCAGATCTATTGGCTCATCTCATAGTTTCTTTTGAAGAGAAGTCTTGAATCATTCACCACAAATAGGTACAAAACCATTGCATATGTTCATTCCACCCTAAAAAAAAAGATTTATGCTTATTTGATCATAAATGTAGAAAGCTAGTGTGTCAAATTTGTCAGCGATTAATTAGTAGATCTATTTTTGCTGGTTTTTTCTTCTCCTGAACAGATAAGATCGGCCTCGTGGAAGAGGTTGCTATGACTGAACAGGACTCAGAAAGTAGCTTGATTGGGTCTCAGGCTAGTCTGGTCCAAGGCCCTTCACAAGTACCAACCCTCATTCTGGAACCATCCCCCTCACCTGATGGAGGGTAAGCAACAACAAATTAACATTACACACTTTTTAAGTCAATTTATGGAAAACCCTTGCCTAGTTATTTGAGTGTATTTGGCTGACTTTGGTTACCTTTACAAGCATTCAGCAAGATCAGCAGTGCTGGTTATTAAAAGCACATGTACATAATGTACATGTACATGGATGTTTCCCTGAAAATGCAATCTGATTCAATATTCCAAAGGTTCGTCAATCTGAAAATGAAATGGGGTTTGTTAATCCGAAAATGAAATGAGTTTGTTAATCCAAAATGAAATATGGTTTGTTAATCCGAGAATGGAATATGGTTTGTTAATCCTAAAGTGAAATAAGGTTTGTTAATCCGAAAAAAATCTATGGCCTAGCCGGTGGAGGGGGGGGAGGGGGAATCAGCGTTGCCACCAAGTTGTTACGGGGGGAAGAAGCTGATCTTTTTTACCCTTGGTAAATTAAATTAAAGAAAACATAACACACGTATAATCTTAGACAAGATTTTTATCCCCCCCCCCCCCCCCTTGTGGGAAATCTTGCCCCACCAGCCTTGCCCCTGACTCGTCTAATCCTGGCTACGCCACTGAGACATCCAGTAGAACAAGAAGGCCCATGCTATAGCCATTGTATGACAGAGATGGCCGTTTCAGGAGCTAGTTATTAATATTTGTTTTGATTAACGTACCTCATTTCATTTTCGGATTAACAAACCTCATTTCCTTTTTTTTATTAACATACCCTATTTCATTTTTTGATTAACGAACCATATTTCATTGTTGGATCAACAAGCCCCATTCCATTTTTGGACAAACAATCTTTCGGAATATCAAACTTGATTTCTCAAGTCTTTTTCGGAGAATTGAACCTTCAGAATAACAGACATACGAAACAACAAACCTTTCGAATAACGAACTGTAACCATATGTACATGTACATGTACATGTACATGTACATGTACATGTACATAGATACACATCATACATTTAAAATGTGTTTGTTAATTGTTTATGTAATCCTTAATCTAGAACAATTTTTTGAGGATAGGATTAAAGAAAACCACTACACAGTCAATACCCCATGAGCTATCAGGGATCCGCACTTTTGATTTAAGTATCCAGCAGTCCACAAGGGAAACTAATGATGAAAGTTGAAATTGGCAGCCAATACACTTGTATATTAAGGCTGGATTTCACAAGTAAGTTTATGTTAACCCATTCCCTTAGATATTCTGGAATCCCCATAGACTTAGCGCACCTGGTTCCCATAGTCAAGGGGTTATCACTAAACCATAATTCATGTAAACCTCCTCTGTCAATTCCAGCCTCATTGGTTAGCATGCACCTTCCAAAATGTGTGTGTTTGTTTATTTACCCCGTAGCCTCCTGAACAAGAACCTGATTCTGGATGAGGATGAGACATGCAGCCAGCGTAGCGCCCTCTCAGCCCGCAGCCGCTCCCCGGGTCTCCACAGGGCCAGTCGTTCCCCAGAGGTCACTGTCACTGCGCTGCCTCCTGGCTTCCTGGATGGAGAAATGGAAACCGGTAAAGATTCACTAACATAGGAAACAACTTGGTTCATGCAAGATTAGTGAAGCTTTTTTCTTATGCAAGAAAAGATGGTAACAGGAATAGTCATGATATCAAAATTAGACACATGTCCATTTTCTGTAGACTCCCTGGCTGAAATGAAGGAAATAGGAGAGCCAGAATAGGAATGACATTTTGTACATGAATTTAACCATTATTTGTAGGACAGGTCATTGGGAAGGAGGGACATAAATAACTATCAAGTTAAATTTTATTATTTAACGCACAGTTATTGCCGACCGTGTGAACCTGATCATCATGGTGATGAACGCCGATGGAACCTTCCAGAAGCTGGGCAAAGTGGCTGCTGACCTGGTGGGCACCATTAGCCAGCTGCGCCACGACCTCAAGGACAGCGCCCTGCCTCCCAAGCTGCGTGAGAAGCCCTTCGTCATCCTCCGAGAGACGCTGGAAGAGATCGAACCGGTCGACGAGAAGAAGCTGATGGTGAATGAGATCTACACAAATGAGTCTGTGCTCCTCAAGTGGATTGAAGATGGAGGTTAGTGGATTTTAGAAAAGACTTGATGGTTGGTTAAGAACGTATTTTTTCTGTTCATGTTCTAGCAAGGAACCAAGACCAATTTTGAATTTTGTTCTAAAAAGTACCTGTATGATGACAGTGATGATCTTTTTAATAATAATAATGTTACTTTATCTTAATTTGACATATAAAGTTTGTTTTTATGCCTCCGCAACGAAGTGGCCGGAGGCATTATGTTTTCGGGTTGTCCGTCCGTCCGTCCGTCCATCCGTACGTACGTCCGTCCATCCGTCCCGTTTTCGTTCTCGCGATATCTCAAGAACCAGTTGATGGATCAATTTCAAACTTGGTATGAGTGTACATATTAGGGTGACGATGATCTGATTAGATTTTAGGGGTCATGAGGTCAAAGGTCAAGGTCACAGGACTCAATATATATACAAAAATGCCTCGTTCTCGCGATATCTCAAGAACCGGTTGACGGATCAATTTAAAACTTGGTATGAGTGTACATATCGGGGTGCCACTGATCTGATTAGATTTGGGGGGTCATGAGGTCAAAGGTCAAGGTCACAGGACTCAATATGTATACGAAAATGGCTTGTAATGGCAAAATTTCAAGAACTGAATGTCAGATTTCAATCAAACTCGGTACCTGAATGTATCATAAAGAGTCAACGTAGCCATAAAATGTTGGGGTCATGAGGTTGAGGTCAAGGTCACGGGACTCATTATACATGCAAAAAAGCTTGTAATGCCAAAATCTCAAGAACTAAATGTCAGATTTCAATCAAACTTGATACCTGAATGTTTTTTAGGGAGCCATCAAAGATTAGGGTCATATGGTCAAGGCCACAGGACTCAAAATATCTGAAAAATATTAAACAAATTAAATCAGTGCATGTTAATTTGGGCTTGATATTAAAATCGCGTAATTGCGGAGGCCTAATTTTCGATTGCGCGCAATCGAAGATCCATCTAGTTATTTTTTACTTTGGACATAATCATGTATAAAGATTTGGATACATGCAGAAACCAAATTTAGCTCTCTTCTATATATGGTAACTAATCTGCACATTAGAAATATTTATTATCTAACAATATTGCATCTCATAGAGATGTCTCCAACTTTATCTTGAAATATCATAACCCTCATTCTCCTTTCACCCCCCCCCCCCCTCTTTGCATACAGTTAGTTTGGTGTTAGTATGTTGTTGTTGTTGTTGTTTATTGTTTATATTCACTTTGAATATTTTGGTATGCATATTAAGTAACGCTTTCAGACCATTATAATAACAAAACCACAAAAGAACATCATTGGGCCAACTCAGCTTGGTGCGTTGAGGCTTCTCACTGAACTGACAAGTCCAATGCACGGAGATGCACTCTGGTCGCCTTCGTCCTCCATATTTTGCACCTGTTTTTGGATCCAAAAACAAAAACAAAATTATATATCAAATTAAAATCAAATCAAACAAAATAATCATTCAATATTTTCAATTTCTCAGCTGTATATGGTTTCAATGGCCAGATGTTTTGATTATATTGTATTAATGCAATACCGCTTTATCTTGCACTACAGTAATCTTCATTTTCCTTCTTCCTTCCCCTCCCCCCTCCCCTTTAGATTTGGGCCAGCTGTGTACCTGCGGTCTCGTTGGCCAGTTCCACTGCTCCCTGTGCGAGAGACAGGCCTACTGCAGCCCCCAGTGCCAGTCCACCGACTGGCCCAGGCACAGCTTCAAGTGCTCCCAGTGGTCCATGGAATAGATTGACTACAGCTAATGATTTTTTTAACACCAGCAATGTCAACATTTAGGGATGTGTGCGCATTAGCTGTTAATTTTATGGTATGAGTTGTGCAATTTTTTGTCAACTTGTAAGTATTAAATGGGCAATATAACAGGAAATATAGACATTTATGATATGGTTGCACATGATAAAGTGACAGTTTTTAATCTTGCAATAGTGTTGAATAGACAGCATGAGATTTTATTATAAACAAATTTTCATCAAGAGGTTTAGTAATTGGACAACAAAATCTGAAGTAAATTGTTTAACGCATATATAAAGGGGTATGTTTTGTTTTATATAAAATTGTGCGCCCACTTTGCACATCACTTTGTTGTAGAAAATAAGCACACAGCTTGTAAAACAACATGATTTTTATGCCTCCGCAACGAAGTAGCCGGAGGCATTATGTTTTCGGGTTGACCGTCCGTACGTCCCGTTCTCGTGATCTCAAGAACTGATTGACGGATTCTCCCCAAACTTGGTTCATGTATGTATCCTGGGGTGTCAATGAACTGATTAGATTTTGGGGTCATGAGGTCAAAGGTCAAATGTTACAGGGATCATTATATATATATATATATATATATTTCAAGAACCGATTGACGGATTCTCACCAAACTTGGTTCATGTATGTATCCTGGAGTGCCAATGAACTGATTATATTTTGGGGTAATGAGGTCAAATGTCAAAGGTCACAGGGCTCATATATGCAAAAATAGCTATTAATCGCGTTATCTTAAGAAGTGATTAATGGATTTGCACCATACTTGGTACATGTAATGTATTTATCTTGAGGTGACTAATAACTGGATAGATTTGGGGGTCATACGGTCAAAGGTCAAATGTTGCAGGGCACAATATATATGCTAAATTAGCTTGTAATTGCAAAATCTCAAGAACTGAATGTCATATTTCAATCAAACTTGGTACCTGAATGTGTCCCAGGAAACCATTGTAGCCATCAGATTTTGGGGTCATGAGGTCAAAGGTCAATGTCACATGACTCATTATGCCAAAATAGCTTATAATTGCAGTACATCTCAAAAACCAGTTGACAAAAAACCATCAAACTTGGTACCTACAGTACATTGTATTTGTATCTTGTAATTTGTACTATTAAAATTAGAATTAATTCGGTGCATGTTAATTTGGGCTTGATATAAATCACGCAATGGCGGAGGCATCATTTTCGACTGCGCGCAGTCGAAGATCCATCTAGTTAATATTGAATTTAAAAAAAGAAAATCTACCAATGTGGAAATTAGTAATACATGGGGCTAGAGATAAATGTCTCCAGCACATACATGTATCACATCATGCAGGAGTGATCATTATAAAATGGTTTTAAGATTTGTATATAAAAAGCACATTAAAAAATAATTCTTTAAGCCCCTTGACTACGGGAACCGAGTGGGTCGTGTACAAAGTCTATGTAGATTTCAGAAACTCGTTGAGAACAGGTTAAGAGGAGATCTATTCTTTTTAAACACCATTAAGTGTTCATAACGTAACATCTTTAAATGCTTTTATAAAGCAACATTTGCAGAGATATTATGTTGACGTCCTTTCATTCATTGTATATTATTCTATTATTGCATTACTTTCCTTGGTTTTTCTGGTATCGCTTGCTCACTCTTCTTATTAATCTGCATGGTCCCCATGGAAGACTATAGCTGCGGTAGGGCATGTGCTCTACAGCTGAATCTGTACTCAACTTATATCTGTATGTACATGCTAACTGTTATACTTTTTGTATTATTAATCATTCTTTTTCTAAATTTGAATCATTCTGTATTGAGAAATGTAAAAAAAAAGAAAAGCTGACATCTTCTTCCTGTATTTTTTATATTGATTTTGTATACGGAAACAGCAACAATTAAAACGGATTAAAGGTTATAACATTAAGGGTCTTTTACTATTTTTAGCCAACATCAAATTGTATGTGTGAATGATGATCATTCCAAGTCGGACCCTGTTTTTCTTAGTCTCACCGTTCCACAGGTGGATCAGTTGGCAGTCCATTCCTGTTATCCATTTACTTAGCTTCACAAGCATTCTTTAACGTCATGATATAAAATACCATCGTATTAAACTCTGATGATATTCAGCTGAATGTTTCTTTTAAACCTGTCTAAGATGCTGCTTCTGATCAAGAGGCGGTTCACAATCTTGAAGCATGTTTTGAAGATTTAGATTGTGGAAGTGGAGGTAAATTCTCACCAATAATGTGAAACTTTGCATATTTAGGTTTGAGAGTATACTATAGGATGGTAAATTAAAAACATCTAAATGTGGGGAGGGGTGTTTGAGTGTGTTAATGTCCTCACGGTTTATTCAAATTATTACTATTCGGGGTGGCCCAAAAAAAACGGAACGGGGCACTTCCAAAAATATAGTAACACAATAATTATGTCCATCGGATAGGGTGTCTTTTCCAAGGAAAAACGATACCAAGAACGGTCATTTTGCTCGTGTAGTTTTTGTTTTAGGGGCGCTGTGAGTGACGCCATGTCAGGTTCCTATTTTTGTCAATTTTTACCAAGTCAGTGCCTGATGAATCGCATTTACTGCCCGTAATAGCATCGAACAACCGAGCAATACGCGTGCCATTGTTAGTGTGCATTCAGCTGTGTACCGAGAGAATGGGCATAGTTGTTCGATGATATGAAGGGCAGTAAATCGATTTATCAGGCACTGACTTGGTAAAAATTGACAAAAATGGGAACGTGACATGGTGTCACTCACAGCGCCCTAAAACAAAAACTACTCGAGTTTTTCATTGGAAAAGACACCCTATCCGATGGACATAATCATTTTGTAACTATATTTTGGGAAGTGCCTCGTTCCGTTTTTTTTTTGGGCCACCCTGTATTGCCAGATTTGTGATGCAGCTGTGTTTTTTTTTATTGCATATCATTTACTAAACTTTTTAAAAACATATTTAAGTTTGACATATTTATAAAAGACTTTTATGCAAGTACCAAAGACTTAATTTATAGTTTAGTGTTTAGTCCTGAATCATAAGTGTAATCAGCCATGGACTCACAAATAAATATTTTCTAGAAAAGAAAAACAAACTTTATCGTTGCCTACAAATTTGCATTTACAGTATTGTCTTGTACTTAATTCGGTTCTAGGACTACTACCCCCTGGACAACCACCCCCCGGACGATTACCCCCCGGACAACTACCCCCCTAGGACAATTACCCCCCGGACAACTACCACCCGGACAATTACCCCCCTAGGACAATTACCCCCCAAGACAATTACCCCCCAAGACAACTACCCCCCAAGACAATTACCCCCCAAGACAATTACCCCCCAAGACAATTACCCCCCAAGACAATTACCCCCCAAGACAACTACCCCCCAAGACAACTACCCCCCGGACAATTACCCCCCGGACAACTACCCCCCGGACAACTACCCCCCGGACAATTACCCCCCAGACAACTACCCCCCGGACAATTACCCCCGGACAACTACCCCCCGGACGATTACCCCCCAGACAATTACCCCCCGGACAACTACCCCCGGAATATTACCCCCCCAAGACAACTACCCCCGGATCATTACCCCCCGGACGATTACCCCCCAGACAATCACCCCCGGTCTATAACCCCCCGGACAACTACCCCCTGGAATATCTCCCCCCCCCCCCAAAGACAATTACCCCCCAAGACAACCACCCCAAGACAACCACCCCAAGACAAATATGTGATCGCTCAGGCCGGTAGCCTGGATTTTTCAAGGCGGTGGGTTTGGGCTTTGGGGGTGCGTATATTCAAAAACGGGACCAAGACAACTGGTTGAGTCGTGTGTGTGTGTGTGTGTGTGGGGAGTGGGGGTGGGGGGGGGGGGGGGGGGGGGTCCGTCGCTGATTTAGACCACTGTTTTAGTTTTGTAAGCAGGGAGTTGGGGTCGTCAAATGTCAAATGGGCCGATCGCTGCCCGAGACCGAGAACGATGAAAAGTGGACCTTTCTGAATGGGGGGGGGGGGGGGGGGGGGTGTACGCACCCAACGCACCCCCATGCTACGGGACTGCCAATACACGAATATACTGCAGACATACTGCGATATCGCAATCCGAAATGTAGGTAAAAACATTGTGCGGCATCCGGTGCATTTGTGACCTAGGCGTGTCACATGTTTGATATGTTTTTCGGTCAATTTCGTAAGCTTTTCATTCGTTTCAATAAGCGTGTCATTCAATTTCACGAAATTGAGCTGAAGGCTTGTAATTTTGGTTCAAAATTGCATTATGTTCATACGATTTAGCTCTTCGATCAAGTGATTTACCACTTTTAGCATTCAATTAAAAAAACAACGCTATTTTCATTTATTGTGTTTGCAAAATCAAATTGATATTATCATGTTCGATTCCCAGTTTCCCACGACCTAGTTAACGGTAACCGCAACCGCATACCGCGCGTTCGCGCGATTACCAGGAATGAGTTATATTTATGGGTGCGCTTCGTTATTCCGAAGGTTCTTTATTCCGAAGGTTCGTTATTCCGAACACGCAAATTTCGTATACCTGAGGGTTCGTTTATCCTAAAATGAAATAGGGTTCGTTAATCCGAACATTTGTTGCATTATTCCGAAGGTTCGTTATTCCGAAGGTTCGTTAGTCCGAAAATAAAATCGGGTTCGTTATTCCGAGGGTTCGTTATTCCGAAGGTTCGATATTCCTAAAATGAAATCGGGTTCGTTAATCCGAAAATGAATTTGGGTTTGTTATAATGCTATAATTTCAGATAAAGAGATAAAATAAACTTAAATGTTTGATTGGTCTGGCCAAGGGAGGGAAAGGGGTAAGGGGTATGCTTAATGCAGGCTGTAAATTAAATAAACAAAACACAAATTATAGTATTATAACAAACCCGATTTAATTTTCGGATTAACGAACCCAATTTTATTTTCTGACTAATGAACCTTCGGAATAACGAACCTTCGGAATAACGAACCCGATTTTTTTTTCCGGATAAACGAACCTTTGGAATAACGAACCCCATTTCGTTTTAGGAATAGCGAACCTTCGGAATAACGAACCCTCGGAATAACGAACCTTCGGAATAACGAACCTTCTGAATAACGAACCTTCGGAATAACGAACCTTCGGAATAATTGAACCCTCGGAATAACGAACCTTCGGAATAACGGACTGTAACCAACAAAATTGGCAAAATTGAATGCACCCGGGTGACGGGGAGGGGGGGGGGGGGGGGGGGACATGCCTCCCCCCATTCATTTGAAAGTGGAGGTGATTGTCACTCCCACTTTTTAATATGCATACATTATGTATGTTTGATTCCATAGCTTGAACTACGTATCATATAATATTACTGTCAAGGATATGCACCAAATCGCTCCACTACCAGTTATGCCCCCCCCCCCCCCCCCATCGGTTGACCCTCGCTACGCCACTGGTCTTAAGGGAAGATGTCTTGGGCTAATTGTCTTGAGGATATTGTCTTGGAGTTTAATTGTCCAGGGGGTAATTGTCCAGGGGGTAATCGTCCTGGGGGTAATTATCCGGGAGGTAGTTGTCTTGGGGGGTAATAATCCGGGGGGTAGTTGTCCGGGGGTAGTTGTCCGGGGGGTAATTGTCCGGGGGGTAGTTGTCCGGGGGGTAGATGTCCGGGGGGTAGTTGTCCGGGGGGTAATATAACGGGGGGTAGTTGTCCGGGGGGTAATTGTCCGGGCCGGGGGTAGTTGTCCGGGGGGTAGTTGTCCGGGGGGTAGTTGTCCGGGTGGTAATTGTCCGGGGGGTAGTTGTCTTGGGGGGTAGTTGTCTTGGGGGGTAGTTGTCTTGGGGGGTAATTGTCTTGGGGGGTAATTGTCTTGGGGGGTAATTGTCTTGGGGGGTAGTTGTCTTGGGGGGTAATTGTCTTGGGGGGTAATTGTCCTAGGGGGGTAATTGTCCGGGTGGTAGTTGTCCGGGGGGTAATTGTCCTAGGGGGGTAGTTGTCCGGGGGGTAATCATCCGGGGGGTGGTTGTCCAGGGGGTAGTAGTCCGGACACGACTTAATTCTTATAATCTGAGAAATCAATGAGAGACTAATAGTGCACAGTGAAACGTATGTCACTAGTTGACCAATGGTGAATGGTGAATATACCATTCACCATTGGTAGGCAAATGGTGGATAGTGAATGGTATGTCAATGTTAGGCGAATGATGGATGGTGAATGGTATGTCTATGTTAGGCGAATGATGGATGGTGAATGGTATGTCTATGTTCGGCGAATGATGGATGGTCAATGGTAGAACAATGGCCCATGTATGCGCATGGTAGGCTAATGGTGTACGGTGAATGGTATGTGAATGGTAGGCTAAAGGTGGATGGTGAATGGTAGGTCAATGGTGGATGTTTAATGGTAGGTCAATGGTCCTCCAATGGTGGATGGTGAATGATATATGAATGGTATGCCAATAGAAGTAGATCAATGTTGGATGCTGGATGGGGAATGGTATATGTCAATGGTAGGTCAATGGTAGATGGTGAATGGTATGTTAATGGTAGCTAGCCAATGGTGGATGGTGAATGGTATGTCAATGGTAGGCCAATGGTGGATCGTGAATGGTAGGCCAATGGTGGATGGTGAATGGTATGTCAATGGTGGGCCAATGGTGGATGGTGAATGGTATGTCAATGGTAGGCTAATGGTGGATGGTGAATGGTATGTCAATGGTAGGCCAATGGTGAATCGCATGTCAATGGTAGTAGCTAGACATGGTGGGTGGTGAATGGTATGTCAATGGTAGGCCAATGGTAAATGGTATCTAAATGGTGGATGGTGAATGGTACGTGAATGGTGGGCCAATGGTGGATGGTGAATGGTATGTCAATGGTGGATGGTGAATGGTATGTCAATGGTAGGCCATTGGTGGATGGTGAATGGTATGTCAATGGTAGGCCAATGGTGGATGGTGAATGGTATGTCAATTGTGGGCCAATGGTGGATGGTGAATGGTATGTCAATGGTAGGCCAATGGTGACTGGTGAATGGTATGTCAATGGTAGGCCAATGGTAAATGGTGGATGGTGAATGGTACGTCAATGGTAGGCAAATGGTGGATGGTGAATGGTATGTCAATGGTCGTCCAATGGTGGATGGTGAATGGTATGTCAATGGTGGGCCAATGGTGGATGGTGAATGGTATGTCAATGGTAGGCCAATGGTAAATGGTGGATGGTGAATGGTACGCCAATGGTAGGCCAATGGTGACTGGTGAATGGTATGTCAGTGGTAGGCAAATGGTAAATGGTGAATGGTATGTCAGTGGTAGGCAAATGGTAAATGGTGCATATGGTATGCCAATGGTGGGCCAAAGGTGGATGTCAGTGGTAGATTCTAGCTGCAATGTTGGTACATAATTCAGGTGAAATCATTAATGTATTACTTTCCACAGTCAACCACTGCAATGTCTGTTTTCAAAACTAGCAAAAATGGAACATCCCCTCAACCATATAGTTGTATAAGAGTATTTAACAATAGTTATCAGACATTCACAGTGTGAAGAATGCATAATGTTATACTTACGAAAATTACAAGATAATTTGATTTTCTTCAGCAACCCAATTGAATTAGAATATGTATGATTTAGAAATGTAATGAAAGGAACATGTTCACAGACAAAAGAGATCTCTAATAATTAAAGATTCAACGTTATTCGCCGAACAATATGCAAAATTGTTTTGGTCCAATTAATAAGTAATAACTAAAACATCTACAGATCCACATAATCCTGAGATATCAGACAAAGAAATGAAATTACAAAATAATCATCGAATATTATACAGATTTTAATTGGTCAGTGGTGGAGGGAACATTATGTAATGTTCCTCTCCGAGAAAAAAGGGGAACAAAAGTTTAAAAGATGTAAATAATTTAACCGCCCGCGGAAATGATTAACTTTTTGTTTAAATTAGTTTCCCGAATTGTATATAGTCGCAGGCTTCTGTCCGAATATGATATGTTTGCCGAAAAAGTATGAGTTTGACCGAATTTGTGATGGTTTTATCCGAATGCTGGGTGTTTTTGCCTGAATATGGCCGTTTTCAAACATCCAGGAGAGGGGGTCGCAGCTCCCAGACCCCTGCATCCTATACGCCTATTGAACTTGAGATATAATTAACATAAGCTAATTAGAGGTACTATTATGTTGAATAGAGAGAGAGGTGGAGAGAAAATCAGATGGGAAGGGAGAAAGACAAGTTAAATAGATTAGGTGCCGGTATATACATGGTGAGGTTATAATCCAGTTCTGACATGGCAAGAATCATTGCCAATAAATAAAATCATACTACAAATATTATATAGAACTAAATAAAAGTATTGTATTAATCGAACAAAGTATTGCATTATGTCTCGTCTTAAGCCCTGGTCACAACCCACCGTGCGTGTTTTTAGTCCGTACGTTTTTTGGGGAGGCCACGGCCGCTACGTTTTTCTGAAAACGTGGGGAGGGAGTGGCAAGAGCAGGGAGGGAGTACCGTCAACGCAAGGTGTAAGTGCGTGGCCCGCACGCCACGCCTGGCCGTGAGCGGTTGCGTGCATCGTACGTTGCGCACGTGGTAAGTGCGTTGTACGTACGTGCTTACAACGTACGGTCTCCGTGCGGTTGCCACGTTATCGTACGGAGGCCGGTACTTACACGTGCTGCTCACGTACGGTGTCCTTACTCACTCAGTGCGTGCAAGTGCGAACAAACTTTTCTGCTCATATTATATACTGCAGAAATCAGTGCGCACAACGTGCGTTGTAAGTGCGGAGCACGTGCTTACTCGGTACGGTCCACGTGAGTTCTGCGTGCTCATTGGACAGTTGAACTGGGGAAGTGCCGAGTAAGCACGGACCACGCACTTATCACGTGCGCAGCACGCACGTGCGCTCATTGGCTGTAGAACGCAGCGAAAACGCAGCGAACGCAGCGAAAGTTCCTCGTGCACTAAAAGTGCTACGTCGTGTCTGCGTGCTCCCAATTCCGTACTGAGTCGGTACTCACCACGTACGGATCTTTGCCCACGTTTTTGCAAGTAGACAGCACGCACGGAGCACGCACTTGCAAGTACGGCGGGTTGTGACCACCGCTTTAAGCAGTGGTCACAACCCGCCGTACTTGCAAGTGCGTGCCCCGTGCGTGCTGTCTACTTGCAAAAACGTGGGCAAAATTTGGGTATCCGTACGTGGTGAGTACCGACTCAGTACCGACTCAGTACGGATTTGGGAGCACGCAGACACGACGTAGCACTTTTAGTGCACGAGGAACTTTCGCTGCGTTCGCTGCGTTTTCGCTGCGTTCTACAGCCAATGAGCGCACGTGCGTGCTGCGCATGTGATAAGTGCGTGGTCCGTGCTTACTCGGCACTTCCCCAGTTCAACTGTCCAATGAGCACGCAGAACTCACGTGGACCGTACCGAGTAAGCACGTGCTCCGCACTTACAACGCACGTTGTGCGCACTGATTTCTGCAGTATAATATGAGCAGAAAAGGTTGTTCGCACTTGCACGCACTATAGTGAGTAAGGACACCGTACGTGAGCAGCACGTGTAAGTACGGCCTCCGTACGATAACGTGGCAACCGCACGGAGACCGTACGTTGTAAGCACGTTGTAAGCACGTACAACGCACTTACCACGTGCGCAACGTACGATGCACGCAACCGCTCACGGCCAGGCGTGGCGTGCGGGCCACGCACTTACGCCGTGCGTTGACGGTACTCCCTCCCTGCTCTTGCCACTCCCTCCCCACGTTTTCAGAAAAACGTAGCGGCCGTGGCCTCCCCAAAAAACGTACGGACTAAAAACACGCACGGTGGGTTGTGACCAGGGCTTTACCAATAACTGAATATTTCATAAATGTAGGAATAAGAAACACGATCTGATTAATTTGTTATAGAATGTATTTTATTTGTAATTTAATATCAGTGCACGCACGGCGAATTTGTATTGAACAATTGAAACATTTATTTCTTTGATATGAAGCAATCAACGAAATAATCACTACAAATTAACAAAAATATCATAGTGTGTCTAACATCGCTCATGATAGGAAGCAATCCAAACAAGACAAAAAGCATAATAAAATAAAACGGATTACATGGCTAAGAAAATTGAACTGTATAGCGTTGTTTGAAATAGTAGATATTGTAGAAAAGGGATATAAATGCCAATTAATCTGCCTTGAAGTTGGTTCTCGAGGCTTTGTGTCCAAAAAAAAAAAATCCAGACTGAAAGACCTTTTGAAGAAATTGAAGTTAGGTGTCTGCTATTTCAAGTTATACGATTTTCTCTACAAAAGATGAACCAGCCTGGGTAAACACTTTCCATTCCATACCAAAAATAGACATAAAACCACGGTATACCACTGACTGTCTCTCTCTCTCTCTCCGACACGTTCTGTTTTTTCCCTTCCTTTTCTGTCACCTATATTCGTCTGATCCCCTTTGAATCATAGCAATTGTTTGTTATGTGCTCAATTGATAAAAGGTATTATATATGTTATGTAATAGCTATTTGATCATGTTATGCTTCATGCCCTCTTACCCCACAACCGCGGATTCCTGTTGGTAGACAAACAATGGATGTAAAATTTCCCTTTCGTTTTTGTTATTGAAGTTAATAAAATGGACAGTACAAATACTATCCAATTGAAAGAAATATTATATAAATCCTTCATTGCTTGAAATCTGTACTAAGTTTGTTAAATGTTTGAAATTTGTATTGTGTGTTGCTGTCGTTTATACTTACTAAGGAAATATCATTTATAAGTCTTGGACTTACTAGTATGTAATATTAGTTGTTATACATGTGATTATACATTGTATGATGTCATTTCTATATTTGGATTTTGCAATTAGCTGAAGTTTGTGCTATAATTTTGTTTTCTTTCAATGATTAGTATGATGAAGTAGGCCATATAGCAAATTATATAAAGTGTCTATTGCTATAGGAGCTTGCCCCCCCCCCCCCCCCCCCGTCATTCTCTTAAGTTACAACTACCCCTCTCTCTGTCTCCCAATTCCTACATTCTTGATCTCAAAATAATATGAACAAATTTAATAGGAGAATATTGAAAACATACTTGTACCCGGCGACTATCGGACTAATTATCGGACATATTCAACAATTATGATCTGCTTTCTTTTGTTGAACTATCCTTTAAACACATGTTAAATAAGTCATTCTTTAAAGTGTTCATAGATTGATATTATGATATTATGATGTGCATGCATATAACAATGTTGTTGTTTTCTATTTATTTCTTTTGACCATCATATACCGGTACATTAATTGAAATCATGCAAGATAGATCATGTGCAAAATGATCTTTTTATGCTAGAAATATTATATTTTCCATGAGTTATATACTTATGAAGTTTAACATAGTATGCATGTAACTGATATGTTTATTGCTGCTTTGGTGTACATGTGTTGTTCTGTTTGCCCTGCCTCATCTGTCATGTCACTTTGAATTGGTGTATTCATTTCATTTAAGGGGCCCAGTGGGGTATTATTTGCCATTTTCGCGCACTTTCACGGAATCCTGAATATCTTTCAAACTATTGAAGCTACCCCCCAGGGGTGTCGATCCGTTTTTGAGATTGGGGGGGCGAAATTTGAAAACTTTTTCCAGAGTGACCACTGAGAGAGCTAAAAGCCCCACATTGGCATGCCCGGAAGTTTTATTATGCGCTCATTGAAAGTGTCTTGATGGCTCGAAGACCTGACTTTGAAAAGCTACATCTTATAACTTGATTTGTATGATATGATATGAAGATAGTGGCGAAAGACAGATTTATCCACTTTCTAATGCAGAGGAGTCTCTAATAACTAAGATTATTTGTTTAAATACTTACTAAAATGCAACACGTTTGCGGCGGCTCGCAAATGACGTCATATTTGACGAGAAGTATGAATTATATCGATTTCCGTTCAGTCATTAATTTTAAAAGGCCATTGTTCAACCGATAATGCCAACATTGTCAGTGAGCTTGCATGCCCCTAACAATATTCACTTTTACTGCAAACGACATCATTCCAGGGTGGATTTCCGCTTAGTACTCCTGGATGCAGCAACAATTACTGGTATAACATTAATGACTTACCCCTGAGTGTGCATATGTACAGTACCAGTTTATAAATAAATTAGGACACTGCAAAGAATTGAATTGAAGTTTATTATGTCCATGATCATTACATAGAAAATTGTTTTCCACTGGTACCCAGGGAGCAAAGGGGGTTTTTCATACATGGAATGTTATAAAAGGTTTGGGCCCAGAATTGTCTTCTAGGACCTTCTAGAAGCATAACCTATAGGTGGACAACCTCGCGAACTAGCTACTGGAAGTCCACAAAACACATATGAAGGATTTTACCCCTAATGTACGTTAAAATCGCATTAAATCCTTAGGGTTCATGAATATCCCATTCTGGTATTTTCACGATTACACCCAAACGTAACCACTGAGAGAGCTAAAAGCCCCACATTGGCATGCCCGGAAGTTTTATTATGCGCTCATTGAAAGTGTCTTGATGGCTCGAAGACCTGACTTTGGGGGGTACCCACATTTGGGGACAATAATGGGGGTCCAGGGGGCGGAGCCCCCGGAAGCTTTTAGATTTCAGACATTTGCTCCTAGCATGGGTGTTATAATTGTATAAAATAGTGAACCTACTCATAACGTATTTTTAAAGGGCATAGCGAGGAAAAGACTGAGCCTTGCATGATGATGAGATGCATGGATCCACGTGATCATGTATACTATAGAGCCATCGATATAGTCTAGGGCATTGGGCTCCCATGAAACTAAGCAAAAAGGGCGTCAACAATTTCTCAAAAGTGTAGGGGAGACATTGCGAGGGTGTGGGAGGGGGTGTCCCCCTCCCAAAGTAGGGAGCTTTTGTATTTTGGGGCGTGAAATTGTGCGATTTGGTGCACACCTGAGACAGAAATTTCACGTAATATGAAGTATATAGGTATGGAACCAAACATACATAATGACAAAGGGAGGGGGACAATCTGCTCCTTTTTCAAATGTGGGGGGACATGATATTCCAATTTGATTTGCGTTCAGCGCATTATGTACCGAGATTATTTTATTTTCTGTGACGGTGTGCTATCTTTAGATGAGGGTTTAATAAACTTCGTTTGAGGTGTGCGTTTGAGAAATTACGCTGCCCAACACATTTCAAAAGGTGAGTTCCCGCAACCCAAATGAAACTTGCAATATGAGAAACTGTATGCGCGCGAAGCGCGCTGCAAAAGAGATTTACAGTCCTTTTCAAACTAAAAAACGGCTATTTTGAAGATTAATTATTGATAAATGTGTCTTTCCCCTCTTTGGCATTATATCACTCGATTTTTGTCTTCCTCATTTTCGGAATTATTGGGGGGGCGAAATGATATGTTCGCCCCCCCAATATTTTCATTGGGGGGCGACCGCCCCCCCTGCCCCCCCAGGATCGACACCCCTGCTACCCCCTACAAACCATATACTGCTGGAAAGCTGAGAATGTGAGGAATCCAAAAAAGTAAACAGTTAGACAATAGGACTTAAAATAAGAGCTCAAAAGGCAAATATATTGAAGAAAGAACAAAATTGACATGCCATCATTCAAATCGCATCTTCTAAAAATTGTAGGGGTATACATCTTTGTTAATGTAAACATAGAAACTATACAGTGATAGACAAACAAACTAATGGTGGCTTTTTCTAATATTCATCCATCTTCCTAGTGAAATCAAAATTTCAAAAAAAATCAGAAATGGGACACATTATAACATAACATAATTTTTGTTTGTAGAGATACCTCTAAAAGCCACCATTATTCTCTTCATCTCAGAAAAATGAACAATCTCTCCAAATTTCGTTGAATTTGAGTGAATACTTTCAAGTTTTTAGAATTTTAGTCTAAAGAATCTGATTTTCGGCAAATGAGCTTGAAAGTTCATATACAACTGACAATATTGATATTTGTTTGATAAATGTGACATGAAAAAATATAGGAACATAGCGGGATAAATAGTCGGTAGTTGGTTCAATGGAAGTTTATAAACTGCCATGTTTATTTTCTGCATGACATTAGATGTTGCTGCTTCACTCTAAAAAAAAGAGAAACCCTATTTGGATGGTAAACATTTTGATTTGGAACAATTTTATTTGGTCTATTTATGAAAAGTACAATAAAAAATCTCCAATCTAAGCCAGAAAATAATCACTTTCGACATTGATAACGAAATCCTTAATTTGTCCTTTTAATAGCTACCCTCTACCCCACAATGTTTTATTTTCTTAAAGCTTAGAATCCATGGATCATTTTAAGATAAAAATCTAAATTTTGGTGAAAAGAAAAATGAATACCCCACTGTATGGGCCCCTAATGACAGAGGGGTGACAGAGTCACCGACAGTCGACCTGGGTTTCTATGTTATCTTTTGTTATTCGTTTGAATTTGATAAATATGATATAATAATATCCTGCACTCCTGCAGACAGGATTTGAATACTAAATGTAATAACAAATTTGCTGTTAAAATTATAACTCAAGATGTAGAGAAAGAGAATAGAGGTTCTTCTGTGAAAATAGTTTTCCCGATATTGGTCCGGATATTGGTACAATATACTACAGTACCGTTTTGGTGGCGATCGTCGAAATGGTTTCAGCTCGCTCGCTTGCTTCAATTCGATCGAGCATGGTTAATGTTTGGCCGCTTACTTCATCAACGTATTAACAGATCAGGGAGCGATGCGGCGACGGATCTGAATTTTTGATCATTTGACATCGGTAAGTTGATATCGCTATTTTGTAGTGGTTGGAAATAAAAGATAGACATTAATTTGACAATTAATGAACTCTAATGACGTTAGTACAGTTGGTTTACTTTGTTCCTGTTCGATTATTTATTTCCGATTAATTCAGTCATTACAATTAATTATAACATTAACATTAACAATATTCAATAACGGTGATTTGAGCGTATGGGACTGAAGTGAGGTGGGTGAATTTGCCTGCAGCTATTCAACAGTTCAAGTTTCAAGGGCAAGGCTTCAGACTCAGTCTGTCAGAGTTTCAGACTTGCTTCACGCACAATAAATTCAAGGACAAAGTCAGAAAGACCAAAGAAGAATTGCTTTTATAAATTTAGTGGGCCTGAGGATTCAATTTACAATTTTACACCATGTCCATGGGATGGCATGGCGGGCTGGCTTGCCATGGGCGACTATTTCATATCGATATCAGTTTTTCACTTTTGTTTTTAACTGTTTATGATTGAGTGACCCCCACATCGGCACACTAAAACATTTCCGACAGTTTAAGACTTAAACACTGTACAAATTTCTTGAAATTGTACTCACACATTGAGAAAATAGTGCAGATTCCGATGCGATGATCAGATTTGCGATGTATTAATTATATTTTGAGATAGCGCCTTCGAACGCACGCATGGTTTTTTGGCTTCAGTTCAGTGATCACAAGTTCGAAGTGTTTTTAATTCCGGCACCCCCTCAACTCTCGTTGACAATGCAAGCAACTCCAAATTTCTTGTGCGATGTTAATTTTATTGGCATCATTTCACAAATGTACTCGTAGCAGACGATCTATGCAATATTTCTCCTCAAAATTTCGACCAGTTTAGTTTTTAAGGGTAGCGCGCATCATCACATGCGCGATTTTTCACAACACGCGCAAAAACAAATATTACGCGGTGTGCCGATATTAAAAACAGTGCCGACGTGTATACTGTCTACGACTACGCACGGCGCCTGACATATTCACATTAATTTAAAAACCTTGATGGATGATACAAAATCCCCCATAATGAACAAATGAATATATATATGGGTTTTTACTTACCTAATTTCAAATTCTTTGACTTCAAGTAGACAGTTTTCCACCTCCAAAATACATGATACCATGATACAGGATACAGGATCCTCTTCCATTTGCAATTAATGATGTCTGAACTCTAAAGTTGACATTTCCAGCTATTTGTCTGAGTTTTCTTACGTCTGCTGCACGATTTTTACATTTTCGTTCTCTGCGTGTGTAAGCCGCGATTTGCCGCAAAAACAAGCCACATTTTGCGGAAAATACATGGTATCATACAGTCAAATGTGCGTATATACATGTACGCTGCATTTGTATGACCATACTGCGAACACAAGCAGAGAACGAAAATGTAAAAAACGCGCAGCAGACAGAAGGAAACACAGAAAATTTGTTGATGAGGGTCGGTATGTGTCAAAAACTTTGTTACTAAGACTGGGATATGTTTTAAACTTTGCTTTTTCACCCGTTTGCTGGCCCGTTTGCCAGCCCGTCCGTAACTCACTTATTGGGGCTAGGTCTTCGCACGGGCGGCGTCAATTGTATGGTCTATCTTTAGAATGGCCGACAGTAAAAGACTGCAATTAAATGTAAAAGAGGCCATGAAAATGATCGATTTGTCGATCTAGTCTAACTTGTCTGACTTGACGTGAGAAGTTGAGTCTTGACAATTGACTTTTGAATTTGTATTATTTTATTCTTGTAAGCAAACTAACCGTTCAATCATTCATAGATGAGAGAGTAATTTTTCTGTCGGCAAAAAATCGTCAGAAGGTAATTGCATATCTTTAACTCAGAACATTTTGTATACCATATGGGCCATTCCATGAAAAAGTGGACTAAGTGGTCATTTAAAAAAAAATTTTTGAGTACCAAGTGTATACCATATATGAAATATCAGTTGCACAGAGCCTCAGAGTGATTGTCACCATGAACAGAGTCACTCAGTAATCTACATATTGTACTGGCTGTTAGATACCAATCTTCAGTCCTTCACACTTGAGTTTTGATTGTGGACATTAAAAAAGTACTATTGTATGGATTCTACAGCTGAAGAGTGGTATACATTTTTGTTGGATATGGCCGCGTTGCATAATGCACATAATTTTCATACAGTTGATTGCAAAATTTGGTCCTAAAAAAACCTGTACAAATTGAGAAACTGTGTGCAAGTCAATGATTATATGTGAGTGTGTATCGCAATAACAATAATTGTCCTGGCAATCCTTCTTTCCACCTGAATTTGTAGAGGCTTGCCCTAGGTATTCAAGGTTATGCATTGTCTGCTAACTCATGAATGATTGCTATGGACTGGATTTCAATAAATCCGGCTCAACCAGATGGACAGGTGGACAATAACAATGGAGTGATACACGCCAGTGTACACACCAGTGTACACACCAGTGTGACACACTCATTGACTTGAATGCATCTTAACAATTTTATACAGATCAAAGAGTTTTTTTGTTTAAAAAATGTAACTTAGAAATATTGATTAATTATGTGAAATTGAGTTGAGCAACACCACTACACCCAACAAAAATGTACACTTTTGAGCTATCATCTGCTTCAATATGGATAAAATGCATTGCTAGTATACCTTTTGAATTATTTACAATCAAAAGTGTCAAGAGATTTATTTATTTAACACCCAGTATAATACTATACCACACATCGGTTAATTACCATTCTGTTGTGTATCATAGCTAGGCAATGCATGCATAGTCCATCTCTAGGCATTAACACTGCAGAGCTGGTGATCAAGTTTTGCTAACAGCATTGTCTATAGATGCGCACATTACAATAGCGTTGTGGGGAGATGAACCTCTTCCACCTGCTGCACTATCCAACACAATAATATTTTTGTCGGCCGATTCTTCCCTCCATTTACCAGCAAATGCAAGAAAAATTTTGTTTATGTGATCCACAATTCATATCATTTGATAATAATTACTCACTCTGTTCTTTTGAAGACCGCAAAATGTAGACAAAAAACATTATTTCCTGTCCTTTTTCCGTAGCGATGTGTCCTAACACACAGCAATCAACTGTTGAACAAAACAGTGTACGAATGCCCGGTATGCTTATAAATCTCCAGCATATTAGCGTATTGTGTGTAAATGGTCCAGCTGACTAGACCATGTACTTTAGTAGATGTGTAATAAGGTAGATGTACTCTGTTTGACCAGGAAATTGTGCATAGTGCGTAAATGGTCATACTACCTTTCTAGTGAGTATTGTACAGATGTGTATAATTACTGATTTAAAGATTTAATTAATAGCGTTTTCTTTGGTTTTCATTTCAGATACTTGAGAAAACTTTAAGAAGCCAAGTCCGAGACAGTAGTTAGGATTAGGAGACAATTTGAGCATGGCAGCTATAGACATTAATCAGCTCTTCAGCCATCAAAGGTAAAGTGATTGTCATTCAACTCACCCATCATTACATACTGCCGTGTGTCACAGGCAATGCATGGACAATGCATAGCTGGAGTGTATTATTTTGTTGATGTGCCAAGACATGTTGATGTACTATACTTTGCGACCAGGTCCATGAAAATCGTGTGTATAGTGTGAAAATATTGCTCTAACCTAGTATGACTAGTATGATTCTCCCTGTCCATGTGATGACCTTGCTTAAGTTTGAACTAGATACATTTTTGCTTCAAAGCTACTCATTTGGCATTTTACTGCACTTGTTTATACAATAATCAAATCGATGACAAATAATGTAATAAGTAAGATATTGGGAACTTAAAGGGTAGTTCAGTTTTGGTATTGAGGGTGCTGCACAAAATATATTTTTTTGTGAGTTAAGGAAAAACTGAGTGTAAAATTTGAAAGAGCATATATTTCAATGGCAGAATAAACTTTATTTGGGTATTTTGGTATTGAGGGTGCTGCACAATTTTTTTTTTTGTGAGTTAAGGAAAAACTTAGTGTCAAATTTGAAAGAGCATATATTTCAATGGCAGAATAAACTCTATTTGATCAAAATCGGTTCAGAAACAACTGAAATATCAATAAATACAATGTATATTCGGAATTTAAAAAAAAAATTTAAAAAAATGCTTACACTTTTCACATTTTTTAAAAAGAGGTTTTAAAATAGTTGTTGATGATCTCTCTATTTAATCATGATTTCAGCAGAACATCACATGCATAATTTTGTATGAAAAATGGTTGAAACCAATGTTTATTTAGAGAGCACCCTCGTGTGTTTTAATGACTACTTTTGAATGATAACATGCTTTTTACTTACCTAGTCGTTTGTAATTTCCTTTACCTTACGAGCATGGTAAAGTTATAACTATTAGTTTGTAATGTTATTGTGCAGATTTGGGTTACTAAAGCTCGGCCTTAAAACTGTACTACCCCTTTAATGTATCAATGACATATATCACAATTTGTTTGCAATTAAATCTTTTGAATATCCCGAATAATAGAGTGGTAATTTGATATGTAACAAAAACATTCGTATTAATTAGTGAGAGGAAGGCAATAATTAAAAAAAAGAAAAAAAAAAGCTTTTTGAGTTTGGTTGATTCAGATATAGCTGTTAGATTTCTGGAGTGTATAAAGGGTAGGAAACAATACTTTAACACGGTGGCCTAAAATTAGATTTTGACTGACTGAAAGTTTTAAAAAAAAGAGAGAAATACACTAAAAAATATGTTCTATTTGGTTGCCCTGTTAGTTAGCAGTTTATGAACAAATATGATTATTTCTGAATTGTTGAATATCTAATGTCATGCCTAGAGGTGCTTAATGTTATGACTAACACACATTGTTAAATATGTTGTTCTTCTTGACTGTATACCGTTCATCCTTTCCTTCATTCATTGCAGAATCGGAAGTGGTAAAACAGCTGTGTGGCTTGCCATTTATTTCCCGCTTGGTTTGATCGTTGCATTACTGCGGATCTTCCTTGCTCTTCATATCTTCATCATCGGTTCTATTCTTCCATGGCGGTTTCCATTGAGAAGGTAGGTATACTCACACAAACAGATATTACAGTACTGTGCTGTGTCCTCTGCACTGCATACAATGCACGTGTACCGATAGTATAACGGCCGTCACCCATGCATTATGTATACACTGTTTGCGTGTCAGGCATGTAAATGTGGGTATACTTGTAGTTGTAGCAAAAGTTGCGATTGATTTCAAGCGAAAGCAAGGATTGCCCTTCATAATGGTTGCCTGGGTGCTAACTGCCAATGAGCACCAGAATTTTCATTTGGCCACCAATGAATTACAGATCTACAACACTCAAGTCAATGGTGGGATCCTATCGGATATGTAACTTTAGCCTCCTGAAAGAAAGGCTTGAGGGACAGCCCTGGTTAGTTCAAACACTATTGATGACTCTTTATGCAGTGGATAGTTGCATTTGGGTTGATGAATGGTTGATTTAATGTATTGTTATTTGATATGTCCACTGGGTATTGTGTGAAAATTTCAAGTTAAATGGACGTTATATGACCGAGTAATGAGCAAAAATGCAAAGTGATGTTCACTAACTCATTGCACTGACTTTGTACACGGTTTCTACGATCCAGTGGATAATTGAACATCTGAACACTTCAATCGTAAATATCTTTTTAACGAAAGGGAAATTTCAAAAACCCAAACCTGTTCCATACTTTTTTTGTTAATACGAACACAACAAGGTATGAGAGAACCGCTATAATTCCAATTGGATTTTGAGGATTTGGACAATGTTACTAGGTCCCTTTATGACTGAGCTTTTCATCCTAGCAGAATCTTCATCAGAGACAGAGTGCTTGAAAAAATTTAAATTAAAAAGTAATGATTTCTATCTAATTGTCCTCATATTGTGTTGTTAAAACTGCAGTTCTCGGGTCATGTACTATTGATCTGTCCTCTTATTGTGTTGTAACCACTGCAGCTCTATACTGCGGGTCATGTACATGACCGTTGGTCTGATCGTCATCCCTCCAAAGTTGGAATACAGAGATAACAGCGCGAAGGTCATCGTAGCCAATCACGTCTCAGTATTGGATCATGTGATCATCAGACTTCTCTTCCCTTCGGTTGTTGTAAGTGTCAATCAGCTTCTTTCAGGGACTCTCACCATTTTGCAAATTGTCTGGAGTCGATTCTTTTCTTGTATGTAGCCAGTTAACTTACTCTAAGGTTATTTAGATCCAAATGAAAGCCTACTTTAAATATTGTCAAAGAGAATGATTCAACTGACATTTTCATGATTGTGCCCCTTAAAAGCAGCACTAAGAACTCACAAAATGTTTTTTTCTTAAATCAAGAATGCATATATGCATGTCTATACAAAACCAGTTCACGTTTTACTGTGCTGTCTTTACTCTGTACAGCCCAATGTGTGGAATCTACCCCCGTTGTTGAACTGGGCACTGGGCTACAGTGACATGGGAGCTGAACATGGCAGACAGAAATTCCTGGAAGAAGTCGGCAATCATTGTCGGCAAAACTCAATTGCAGTACTGGCCTTCCCAGAGGGCGCTATGACCAACGGCAAAGCAGGGCTCCTCAAATTTAGGTAAGAAACGTGGCATGGTGTGGGACTTCCTACCCCCTCATCCCTGAAGAAAAAAAAACACACTAACAGACAAACAAACAAACAAACGGTCGACAATCGTCCGCAAAACTCAATTGCAGTTCTAATCTTTCTAGAGCGCGCCATGACCAACAGCAAAGCAGGTCTCCCCAAATTTGGGTACGAAACATGGCAATGTGGTGGTCTTCCTACCCACTCTCCTCGAATTAAAAAAACCTAACCAAACAAACAAACCAAACACAGATAACAAGTAAACACAAATTGAAAACAGAAAAGGGAGGATAGATCTGGTTATTGATTGGTCAAGAGGCAGTTGTGTTTGCCTCCTTTGGTTTTCCAAGGATGTTTCAAATAGGATTAGTTGGAAATTATAGTGCTTAAATTCACTTTTACTTTATATTCATCGAGGAAATATTCAGGAACATGAATTTATAAATGTGTAAGTCTTATATTTACTGTACTATGACATTTTAAAAATCTACTTATATAATGGTAAAAAATCTGAACGGAAAATGGGGCATTTGTAATATATAATGTAACGTCAGCTTTGGAAAAATAAATGCATGTTTAATGCGCAATATCTACCTAATAAAGATACTCATGGCGCATGCAAAAAGAAGGAAGATGAGGGTAAGACAACAAAAACAGTGAAAAAAACCCATAAACAAATAAACACAATGATGTTTATAGTTTCATTATATTGATTTATTTTCCATTCAGTTCATGGGCGTTTTCCCTGAACCAGGATGTGCAGCCTTTCCTCGTGACGACCCACAGACCCTTCCTGGACATCAAGGTGGAGGCCCTCGGAAGCAGTCTCTGGCAAGACCTGTTATGGTTCCTGTTTGTACCGTTCACTATCTTCAAAGTTAGGTGTGTTGCTTTTAAGAGTTTATAAACAAATTTTAACAAAATGAGCGTACTTTTGAAGATAAAGGTATCATCATATAACACAAAATGTTGTCTTTAATGATAACTTACTTTAATATTGTATATCAAAATATATTATTGAAGACATGACAGATTATAATTTCTTATTATTTTCTTAATTTTTCAACAGGGTTAATTGCTATAACAATGTATCTCAAATCCGTAAAAATGGTTTTATCTGTTTTTGCATTTAAACGGTAAACAAAAAAATCTTTAGCTTACAGTTGAAAAAAGAAAAAGAAAATTGTTGTCTGGTTTCTTTGTTGTGCTACTGTTGCACAAGGTGGATTATTAGCCTTTGGCAAGACCTTCTCTGGTTCCTCTTTGTACCTTCCACCCGCTTCAAAGTCAGGTGTGTTGCCTACATTTGAAAAGAAAAAATATAATTGTAGTGGTTTCTTTGTTGTGGGATACATATGAACAAATCACAACCCACTTAATTCTTCTGTTACCATTGAGCGAAACAACTAGGTACAAGATAAATGTGAAAGCTCAAGTAATTTTGGTTGAATTTGACAAAGTTCCTAATGGACCACTTTAAAATTGAACGAAAGAAAGTGCTTCTTGTGCTACATACAGTTGCAACCAAATAGGCAGCACAAATCTAATTGCCATTTAATTATGCGCAAAATAAAATTGTTCTTACTGACAATTAAGGAACAGATGACAAATGAATCTGTCACTCAGCACTGATATGGATGTAATAGTCTATGAAGCAGGTTTTTTATTTACAATTTCCTATCTTATTGAGAGTTATTGGTTCCAAAACTAAGCTTAATGAAAATGCTAATCATAATTTTGGGGAGATTAATTACAAATTACATTTTAATTTTGATAGAGTCCTACCGGTTGAGAGAAGAACAGATTTTGCAAGTTCAGATGAGTTTTCACAAGGTGTGCAGCGAATGATGGCAACGGCGCTACGAATTGAGCCAACGTCTTACACGAGTGCCGACAAAGCGGAGTATGTGAAAAGGATCCACAGAGATGCAAGTTCAGCAGGTAAACAACAACAACAACAACAATATGAACATTTGTATAGCGCAGCTACTATAAATATATACTCTACTGCGCTTAAATAATTATTAAAATTATTATTACCCATGGTCATCAGGTAAACATCAGGTAAACAACTTTGTCAAACAGTAAATTAATTTGTTTTTCTTGTGTCCCAGTCGCTCAAGTAAAATCAAGATTTCTAAAATTTTAGTTGGTGGCCCCAAAGAAAGAGATACATGTAAAATTCTCTCATATTTGGTTGCCCAATTGGACAACTAGTAGAATTTGGCATTTATTGAATTTTGGTAGCCCTGGGTCAGCGGGCCTGTGCTAATATCGAGCCCTGGTCAAATTGACGTGTTGTGCAATATAGAATGTGGCATTCATTATTTAGGGGTCCTTGGAAAGATTTGTAATGCTTCTGGGAATCATGTCAAAAGTTCCTGGGAAAAGAAAGATCAGGATGGCTATAACTTCCCAGTGAATTTTGTATTAAATAATACTTTGAACTTACAATGTAAGAACCAACTACCGGTATGCATTTGAAGAAGAAAAACAATTCTTCTAGTTAATGTATCATTTGTTTAGCTTCCAAAGAATGCAGGGCTCACCCTTAGCATTGACTGAATGTTGCAAATTACTCCCTTGTTTCTTGCTTTACAAGAGTAGATCCTTCAACTCGACATTCTTGTTTGTGCAAGGATCTACGAGAGCTGTCCCTTCAGCTCAAACTAGAAGTAGACAGCAGAGGGCAGCAACCTCTCCCAGAATGCATTTTAGTACAAAAATAAAAATAAAAAAGAAGAAAACATTCTATGAATACTGCTCACATGATGTAACAGGGACTAGCAATGACCTCAAAACAAAATGAAAATGCGACAAAAAATTCATCTACTTAACCCTATCTTAACTGGGCTATTTCAGACCAGGTTTTTACTGGGGGGGGGGTCAGTTTGATCCCCCCCTAAGATCTCGGAGACCGCTCGTCCGATTCACGCGAAATTTTGCATGGACGTACATTGAAGTGTTAGCGACGCGTTCATGTTTTCGTTTAATCGATCCAGTGTTAAATATGCAAATTATACGCATATTAATTAGCGAAGAACGCTAATTTATGCAAATATCCTCTTTTTGTCTGTAAATCACTAAATATTGCTCAGAATATGCTAATTTTGTACATGAATATTCTTTATGACTTAATTAACAGGTTATCAACAAAAAAAAATTATTTTATGTATTTCTTTGTTTTTGGAATTTCTTATGTATTTCTTTGTTTTTTCGACTTCTATTTTTTATTGTTTTTTTCAATGGAAATAATTATTGACCATTATCCAACCATTTTTAGCGCAAAATTAAATGATTGCAGTGATTAGAATGAAAAATAATGAAGTTTTTGTCTTTTCTAGGAAAAAATAAATTTCCATAGGATTTGTACACAAATCACAAAATTTAGTGATTTTTGGGCCGACGCTCACTTACAAAAGGTCACATGATTTTAGAACGGTATACCCGGTCGTCGCAAATTTGGTCTCAAAAGTTGCGCAAGACTTCAATGAAAAAACTCATGAAGTCGCACGGCAATATCTGCACACGTTGCAGAATTATCGTGCGAAAAGTCGAGGGGGGGGTCAAATTGACCCCCCCCCAGTTAAGATAGGGTTAAGCTTACACTTTACTTCCTTTTTATGCTAGGAACTACGAGAGCAGTCCCTTCAGCCCAAACTAGAAGTAGCCAGCAGAGGCAGCAACCTCACCCAGAACCCATTTTAGTAAAAGAAAAAGAAGAGGAAGAAAACATCTATGAACACTGCTCACATGATGTAACAGGGACTAGCAATGACTACAAAACAAAATTAAAACGTGACAAGAAAATCATCTACTTTAATAAGCTTACATTTTACTACCTTCTTATGCTAGGGTCCACGAGAGCAGTCCCTTCAGCCCAAACTAGAAGTAGCCAGCAGAGAGCAGCACCCTCTCCCAGAAGCCAGTCTAGTCCAGCGATGGACAAGATGGTGAAGCAAGTGCAAGACGTCCTACCTCACATTCCAGCTCACATCATCAGGAGAGACTTAGGTACAGTGACCATAATTCATTACTTTGTTAATTTTTGTTCACATTTTGAAAGTGATACAGTACATCAAATTTGTATGATTTTTCCGAAAGTGATTTTGAGACTTCAATCATATACCAATGTCACTGCAATAATCTACTGAACGATGAATGATGGATAGCTAAAAAAAAAACACTGTTTTCAGAAGAAAAAAAATGAAAATAGATGTAAGATTTGACCACTACAATCAAAAAGCCAGCAAGCCGGAAAGCCTTTCAATCCAATCATAAATATCTCCATAAATAAGGGAGACGTTTGAAAAATCAAACCCCATTTCATTCTTCAGTGCAAAAATATGTTGTGGCTCAGTGGGCACAAACTAGCCTAGTACAACATAGCCTGGGGGTGTTTCATTCCCATGCTCTATTTCACGTTTAATTTCAGAGTCTACCAACTCGGTGGATACAACGATCTTCAACATACTGGAGAACAAGACGGCCATCCCCATCCCCAGTGATGACATTCAGGTTGCTCCGGGGGGATCCACCTCTAACCCTTCTTCAAGCACCTCCCCCAATACATCTCAAGGTCTATCCAATCACAATGCTGGTATGGGGTCACATGATGCATCACAGGGAGATTCACCAGCACCATCACCAGCAGTAAGTACATGTTCATGTATATATATCTCCAATAAATGTCTGTGGCTTTTCGCCCTAAATCCCGAGCACGGGAAAACTGTTTGATGAGTCAATCATGCTTATTGAAAAGACTCGGAGCGCAAGCGATTACTTTATACAGGATCCTATGCGTGCACGCAAGTCGTCGCACTTGGCCATTAGTGTTGATACATTGCAAGGAATTTGTCATTTTCATGGAGCTTTCAAACCCTGACAAATCACACAAACAAGATAAATGGTTTATGTCATAGGTAAACATTTGAAATATGAGAAAAGTAAATAAATTGGTCTACTAATTAGCTACTTTGTTATGTTTTTTGGGGTTAACCATTATTGGTTGAAAAGAAAATACTGCAATAGAATATTGATTTGTATTTGAAGGGTTTATATAACAAAACACAAGATACACAGCTTTTAACATTATGAGATAATTGCAATAAGACTGAAAATATGTAACACTTTCCACCATATTTCCAAAAATATGTGACCGCTATCTAGCAAAACCCTGCACTTGTCAGTCATTCATGTTTTGAAGAAATTGGCATTTTAAGTTTTAACACATATTGTGTGTAAAAGACTTCTGATTGTAAAATCGAAACAATCATATCTTCGCCAATTATTTACCAATTTGTTAGAACAAAGCATCAAATGAAAGTTTGTGGTGAGGAATGTCTAATGGTATGAAAATCTATGTTTTGAATTTTACCGACAAGTGCAGGGTTTTGCTATAGCCGGTCACATATACTATGTTTATTTGTGTTTCATTGTTTTTTTGTGTAGAAACTCTTCATCGATCTTACCTTATCATGCAAGTTGAATCAATCTTCATTTACATTCATGCACATTGAATCCACTTTTCCTTTCATGCAAGTTGAATCCATTGTCCTTTCCTTTCAGTGTACCAAATTTGCAGCGGACCGTTTTGGGAGGTCTTCCTCTGAGAGACAGCAATCACTGCAGGAAAGGAAAGCTGCACTGCTTGCCAACGCCAGGAGGTCAGTACTTAGCCAACAAAAAGTCTTTCAATAAGAATAATAATAATAATAGATCATAGATCGTATTTATGTAGCGCCTAATGCAGAACAGCTTATTATTATACCTGGTCATTTGGTACAGTTCAGACCCACACAACTATCTTGGACACATTCTCAACTCCCTGGGGAGCATACTAGCCGCGGGCAACCATATAGATGCACCAAGCTAATTTTCACCAGACCAGGTACCCATTTATACACCTGGGTAGAGAGCAGCAATGTGGATTAAATGCCTTGCTGAAGGGACAAACGGAGCGGGCTGGGGATCTCACGATTGGAAAACACGCGCTCTACCAATTTTGCCACACCACTTCCACATTTTGTACCAACTTATTTCAAGAATATTCACCAATTTGTGTCCTAGATCAATATGAATTACTAGACACAAGTACGCTCAGTCAGGTTCAATTATATTCCTTCATTTTTATAGCCCACCAATCTTTGCTCTTTATCCTAAACTATAAACTTAGAACAAAATAATCATAACAATGGGGAAGGAAAATTAGAGAGATAAAAAGTGCATGAACATACTTGCTTCCTATAATCTACTTGTTTATTTTTGCCAAACTGTATTTGTATACAAAAATATGCAAACACTTTGGTAAAAGGAAGCAAGTTACAAATTTAGTTGTTTGAACGCAAATTTTGAATATATATACTTTTTATGCCTCCGCAACAAAGTAGCCGGCGGCATTATGTTTTCGGGTTGTCCGTCCGTCCGTACGTCCGTCCGTACATACATCCGTACGTCCCGTTCTCGTGATCGCGTTATCTCAAGAAGGGATTGACAGATTCTGAACAAACTTGGTACATGTATGTTTCTTGGGGGGCCAATGATCTGATTAGATTTTGGGGTCATGAGGTCAAAGGTCAAAGGTCACAGAGCTCATTATATATGCATAAATAGCTCGTGATCGCGTTATCTCAAGAACGGAGATGACGGATTTTGACCAAATTTGGTACATGTACATGTATGTTCCTTAGAGAGCCAATGAAGGGATTGACAGATTCTGAACAAACTTGGTACATGTATGTATCTTGGGGGACCGATGATCTGATTAGATTTTGGGGTCATGAGGTCAAAGGTCAAAGGTCACAGAGCTCATTATATATGCAAAAATAGCTCGTGATCGCGTTATCTCAAGAACGGATTGAAGGATTCTGACCAAATTTCGTACATGTATGTATTTTGGGGGGCCAATGATCTGATTAGATTTTGGGGTCATGAGGTCAAAGGTCAAAGGTCACAGAGCTCATTATATATGCAAAAATAGCTCGTGATCGCGTTATCTCAAGAAGGGATTGACAGATTCTGACCAAACTTGGTACATGTATGTATCTTGGGGACCGATGATCTTGAGGGTCATGAGGGCAAAGGTCAAGGTCACTTATAGCTCATAATTGTGATACGTCAAGATCTAAAAGACAGAGTACCATCAAAATTGAGTTGACAGAATTAATTCAGTGTACATGTTGATTTGGGCTTGATATAAATAAATTGCGTAATGGCGGAGGCATCATTTTCGACTGCGCGCAGTCGAAGATCCATCTAGTTTATCTCTCATCCCTTTCAGGACAAATAAGTCACCAGCAAAACATCACCCTCGCTTTTGTATTAATTAAAGTCTTCCAGCTTTTGTTTCAAAAAATGAAGTTAATGTTATTTTATTTCTTGATTATTTCTTGGTACCCAGGCGGTTTGCTGAAACAACGTTGTAAGGGGAGTGGATGACACTTGGATGAGAAAATCTGGCACTTTGGATGAGATATGGTTCAGCTGGGCACTGTGGGTGCTATGGTATTAGTCTGGCTGGCTTTGTTGAGATGAATGGTCAAACCCAACCTAAAGGGGAACAAGAAAAGTGATCTCTGTATAGACTGGTTTTGTCACATTGTATGGTCAAACCTGTGTATGGTGACAAATTAAGTGAAAGAACAAACATAGCCACACTGTTAATAGGGAAGGTGCCCTCTAAGGACAGGATCCATAACATTGTTTATCTCCACAGGGGATCACTTTTGGTGGCCACTGAAGACAGGTTGGCTGCTATACACAGGTGGTCGCTGAAACAGGTTTGACTATACATATGTCTTAGCACAAATACTAGTACATTGTACAGTCAAACCTGTCTATAAAGACCACCCAAAACCTGCACAAAATGTGGTCTTCATGAGCAGGAGGTGTTTAGATGCAGGTTCATTTACATACAAACTGCTTCCTATGGAGTCCAGCATGCTGGTCTTTATATAGACAGGTGATTGCTAAAGCGTCTTTGAGTGTAACTGAACATATATGTTGACAGTCATTTATTCACAACCATTTGGAGTATTATTACTGGATTTTGCAATATTTGTTAATGTTTTTGTTGATTTAATCCATGAAATGACAAAACATGAATACACATTTCTTGCATCGTGGATGAGATGGTACCAGTCCAACAGAAGTATGTCTTGGCTAAAATGAATCCTGTTTAATATAGACCATATAAGGTACAGAAAATGTGACGGTTTCTTCATGCACAAGTGATCTTTAAACCTAACGTTGAGTGAGAGTGATAAGGGTGTTAAGTGACCAGGGGGGTGTTTCACAAAGATCCTAAGTTGAACTTAACTCTAAGTTGGACTTAGGAAGTATGGAAAGCCATTAGTTTCTTTGAAAAATTGTGGTAAAAGTCCCTTTTTAAAGGCATACAATGTTGTTTCAAATCATTGATATTTTCTATTTAAAAGGGGAGTTCATGATCTTGGTGTAAATAGTTTTTGGTGTAAAATTTATAAAAAGTCTAAAATACTTGCATTTTTGCTTTTGAATATATTTTATTCCGAGGCTACAAATGGCTTTCCATAATTTTAAAGTCCAACTTAGAGATAAGTTCAACTTGGGATCTTTGTGAAACACCCCCCTGTAGTCATCTAAATTGAGTTCTGTATTCCATCTTGTAGGTCAGAGCCTCCCATTTGATGCCAAATTTTCAGATAAAAATTATTCCTAATATTTGAAATATTCATTTAAACAGAAATTGAAAGAGAGCTACACTGTACATTTGTTTGTACAGGGCTCCAAAACTTTAAACATGATTATTTCTGAATGACCAAAAGTGACTTTAATAGAGTGGTGAAGTGAGATGTCATAAATGATGTCATAAACCTTTTTTTTAGAATTTTCAAATTTGGACTTCATTTTCAGAAAGAGCATAACAAATAATGTCCAAATACTGAAAATCAAAGGAATAGGTTACGTATTGGCTGAGATATGCCCATCCGAATGATTTTTTTGTCAATGGGCAATCAGTGTTATAGTGCACTGGTTCATAAATTTATGAACCAGTGCACTATAACACTGATTGCCCATTGAAGTAAAATTCATTCAGATGGGCATATCTCAGCCAATACGTAACCTATTCCTTTGATTTTCGGTATTTTTGGACATTATTTGTTATGCTCTTTCTGAAAATGAAGTCAAAATTTGAAAATTCCAAAAAAGTGTTTTTATGACGTCATGGCTTCTGTACTCTATAGCACCCTTCTCTTTCTCAACCACAATATGTTCTTTTGCTCGTTCGGGGCTTTTAGTGATACAAGATGACATGTCCTAAAAATGTAACCAATTCATGAGAATTTGATTTGAGTAAAAGATGAATGCATATTCCCCAGCCAGAGTTACCAGAGTTTATGGGTGCAACAGTATTAACTCCTTGACTACGGGAACCAAGTGGGTTGGGTAAAAAGTCTATGGGGATTTCAGAATTTCGAAGGGAAAGGGTTAAGCCATTGGCTGCCTATGGAAATCTGGTGGGTCCTAAATTAGCTACATGTATATGGGGATTGCAATCTAATAGGGAGCAGGTTAACCCATTGATAACAGGAATCTGGGGAAGCCTGTATTAACTCTGGGGATTGCAAAATCTAGTAGGGAACAGGTTATCCCATTGCCTATGGGAACCCGATGGTCATGTATTAACTCTGGGGATTGCAAAATCTAGTAGGGAACAGGTTAACCCATTGCCTATGGGAACTGGACGGTCCTACAGGAACTAGGTGGGACCTGTATTAATAGCTCTATGGGGATTGTAAAATCTAGTAGGGAACAGGTAAACCTCCGGAGAGTCATGGGCATTTATAATGTAGTGATACAGAGTACAGTAGTCTCCGCTTGATTGGGTATGCATTTGCAAGGTATATTTCACCTCTATTAACGGGTGTACCTAATTAAGTGGTGAAAATGTTTGGTCAAATCCCACCCCTTTAACAGGTGTACCTAATTAAGTAGTGAAAATGTTTGGTCAAATCCCACCCCTTTAACAGGTGTACCCCTACGCCAATAAACGGAGACCACTGTTTTGATACCGGTTGTTGGAATGTTCTTTGCTGTCTTAACACAGAGTATTAGCAAGGAGACAAAGTGCCTTGGAAGTTTGTGGCGTGTCTGCCGATATGATTAAAGATTCATCTATAAAACTGCTTTAAAATTAGGGTAAAACGACTTTGTTTCTTCTTATCGTGGTTTTCTTTTAATTACATACCAAAATCATTATTCATTGGTGTAATTTAATACAAAACATACATTGTAAAATGTGTGATATTTTATAGCCTAATCCGAGATGATTTATTTATTCTATTGTTTTAGTATCGTAATGGGACATTTAATTTTTGTTTTTGTATCTTTTTTTTCACCTACATTTATGATCCTTTATTGCCATGAAATAAGCTTGAAGAATAACACTTATGGTACCAAATATAAATATTTTTTTCCTTCAGTTTATTCAAATTTTAAATGAATAAACCCACAAATGTTTGATTTTGTTAACATTACATTACTTAAACATTAAAAAACAAGTATGCAAAGATTGTGAGACAGCCAGCCATACAGTAAACATGTATTTTAATATTTATAATTTCAGTTGAAATAATATAAGTATATGTAAATCAAACTTATCACTATAAATTGGTTTTGTGTTGAAGCTTTGAACTAAATTTTTGAGTTTGTTCTCATTTTCATTCTTGTTTGTATGTTCTTATTTGGATGGAATTAAAATGTAATTGTCAGTTTATTGCCAATAAAATTGCCTTGAAACTGGAAAATGGTTTATCATCATCAATGCTGTCTATAGTTATACACTTTTAGAATACTGCTTCACCATTCCTGTAAAAGTTTGTAAGACAAACATGTGTGTTTAATATTTGAGGGTGAAAGTTTGCTCTTTACATTGCTAGATGAATGGATGTTGGTATCGTGAGTAAGGAATCGTTGCAAATGCATGTTGCATTTATTTACTTGTTAGTTACTACAACTTCTGCTTCTTTTGTTAGAACCTTAACATAAAACTGAGAACAAGTATTTGGCCCCAAGAGTAAGCTGGTTTATTGTAAATGAAGATATGCTTCTGCTAATATTTCCAACATTTGCCCTGTGAGCAAGGGAGGATAATTAACTGGGGGGGCACTCAAATTATTTTTTGACGGGGGTGTGCCTCACGGAACTCTGAAATGGGGGTCTTATGAGCTGACTACAAGCACAAAATATAGGGTCTTTGGAGCTACAAAAACCCTGAAACGGGAGTTAAGGGGTCTAAGGAGCAGACTAAAACTACAAAATACATGGGACTTGGAGCTACCAAAGACCTACAGAAACCCTCAAATGGTGGTCCAAGGAGCTGACTAGAAGAAGAATAATGGACTTGGCGCTACTCTACTACCTAGCCAAGTCATTCTGGGGGTCTATGGAGCAATTTTTGAAAATTGGGTATCTTTAGAGCGGCAATCGGGTGTGAAAACGGGGGTCTTGTAAGCGGCACATACCAGTCTTACATTATACATGAGTGTCCCCCCCCCCCCCCCCCCCCCCCCCCCGGAATAATTATCGAAAGTCACTAGTAGTACGGGCTAATTCCATTCATCAGGTACATCATGGAGGCTGCCATTATGTTTGTTTAAACCTGGATTTTGAATTGTTCATGCTTTCATGCGACATCAATCCCGACCAAATAAGCTCCGCCTCGCATGGTTTGTGCGCAAACAAAACGCATTACTGGAGCCAGCAAAAAGAGGCGGAGCTTATTTGTTTGCAATTGACGTCACATTTGAACGCAAGCAATTCAAAATCCGGGTTTCAAAAAATATAATGGCAGCTTCCATACTGTACGTGATGAATTGGATTAGCCCGTACTATGAGTGTCTTTAAATGTTGATCTTCCCTTGCACACAGGGCGAATAAGTTGGAAATATTTGCATGGAATTATGTTTTAATGTGTAGAGAACATATCAAAAGGAAATTGAAGGTGGGGAAACTTCTCATTTCGGCCACTCCATACTAGTTTGACCGTGTGTTTACTCTTAGCGGTTGACTGTTTTTGCTTTTCCCCACCCCTCAACATTCTGGCATATTCCACCTTTATTAACTCTTTAGATGATAACTATATCATTAGGATGTCCTTTATCTAATGTATTAATTCATCACTATACAGGGTGGCCCCCCTCAAAAAAAAATGGAACGGGGCACTTCCCAAATGATTATTTCCATCGGATAGGGTGTCTTTTCCAACGAAAAATGATACCAAGAACAGTCATTTTTGTCATGTAGTATTTGTTTTAGTGCGCTGTGAGTGACACCAAGTCAGTGCCCGTTAAATCGCACTTACTGCCCGTCATACAACGAGCAATGCGCGCTATTGCTGGTGTGCATTCAGCCGTGTACCGAGAGAATGGGAAGTGCGATTTATCGGGCACTGACGTGGTAAAAATTGACAAAAATGGGAACCTGACATGGTGTCACTCACAGCGCCCTAAAACAAAAACTCCACGACCAAAATGACTTTTCTTGGTATCATTCTTCATTGGAAAAGACACCCTATCCGATGGACATAATTATTGTGGTACTATATTTTGGAAAGTGCCCTGTTCCGTTTTTTGGGGGCCACACTGTATAGATCAAGGAAATCAAGATAGTATTGAAGCTTTGTCCAAAAAGTAAGTTAGTATGGTATTCTTCTTGGAAGCTGACAGGCAATGAAGTATAACATGCAGGTTCATTTATGTATGTTTGCATGTTGCTTTTGCTTTGGTATAGTGTATGTGTTTTGTAAATTTAAATGTTAAACAAATAGATGAGCAAAGTGACGGATTGTACAAAGACCACAATAAACTATATTGACCATTATGTGCAGTTAGTAATTACTCTAATTTATTCACCTTTTTTTTTTCATTTCTAAGGTAGGCACACAGGGTTTATATCTTCATATGAAAGATGAAATACAATTTGTTGCATCCAAACTGTTGTATTTTTTCCATACCTAAATGTCTCTTATCCTAAATTGTAAATGTAAATATCAAAAGTTGTTGTTATATTTGATACTTTAATATTTAGTATTCATTAAAAACTGTAATTTAACTTAACATCACACATGGAAATGAACATAGACAATACTTCAACCGAAAATTAGCAGGAATTTGAGCACTTTACTCTGTAAAAGAATGTACATGTATTTCTCAAGTTATTTATCAATAAACACATCAGGAATTTTTTAAACATTCTGGTCGAAAAGAAAAGAGAATTATCTTTCTCTGTATAATTGAGAACACTCATGCAAACAATTTTTTTTCATAATTAGTAAAACATTATTCCCCGATTAATTGCAAGAGAAAAGTCAAAAAAGGGAAACGGCAAATTTAAAAAATATACTCATTCACTTCATTCAAAGTTCCATTGAATTAAGTTCATAGTAATTTTTTACACATCAAAATATGACTAACTTGAAAAAAAAATGTAATGCATTAAGAAAATGTACAAGGTTTCCTGTGTAAAACTAGTCTAGGTTCTATACTCTGTTTTTACACCTTTCCCCCATATATCGCGTAACCCGGTTGCCGGTGAATCTGAACGGAAACAGAGTATAGGTAAAGTTGGCAATAGCTCCGCCCATCGCGAGTGATAGACAGCGCACCGACTGTGTTGAAGGTTTAGATCGTAGTCTGTGTATTGCATACCAAATTACAAATGTCAGCCGAAGATCTTCACTTCAAACTTAGTAGTTTATTGTAAAACACTTGTAATCAGTGTTGTTTTCTCTTTTTATACACCCACTAATGAAACACATTATCATTTTACTATGGGATTCTTACTTTGTTCATTATTTTGTTATTCACAGAGTACAAAGTCCATAATGCAACTCATATTGAAGACTAATGCCCGCCGTGAAAATCCACACGAATTCCCTCGCCTTGCCAACTTTGCCTATACTCTGTTTCCGTACAGTTCATCGGGCGTACAGCTAAGATGCACCGGGTTTATACGCGTATATTATGGCAGAAAGGTGTATACAGAGTATAGAACCTAGACTAGTGTAAAACAAGCTTATTCCCTCAGACCGAAATTATCATCAGAGGGCTAAATTCAACCCTAGGATATTTAAGTCCACAAGTTAGATTTAACACACAGTTTGTAATACCAAGTTTAGTTTTAATATAGTGTTTAAATTCAAAATTCCACGTATTGCTATTAAACAACTGTATCATATCACAAGATTTAACCCTGGGTGAAATTTATATTCTGTTGATAATGCAGATCATTGTCAAATGTTATCAAATTATGTGTGTATATAATAGTATGCAGTGAACACTAGTGTACTTCTTGCAAGTTATCTTTAATACCAATCAAGCAAAATCATGTCAGTAAAAATTGAATGACAAGGTATAAAATGCAATCTACAAACGAGGCTAATATAAACACACACATGGAATGGCTTCTTGAAAGTAGAAAGAGTAATAAAACATCTAATGTTTAAAAACGATTTTGAAAGTAAACTACTAAAGGCAAATTAGGCACACATACACTCATTACTTCAATTCAATGGATGGAATGTTTCACACAACTTATTTTGTGTATCTGATAGGATACAAACTTTAACAATTTAAAAATTATGTTCTTGTGTTGTAAAAAATGGTTGGCTTCATTATACTATTGATAAGGCTAATAAAAATATATTCATAGCGTGTACAATCTAGATCACTCAACATTATATTACCAATTACAAAGGAAAATTAATCTTCAAGGCTTGTAACTACAGTAAATGTAACACACCATGATATTCTACAAATATATATATATACACGTCTTAAAAGCATTTTATGCTTATCACTCCTGCATGATGTTATATGTGCTGGAGGCATTTTAAATGTCACCTTCATGTATTACAAGTTTCTACTTTGGTAGATTTCCTGTTTTTTTTTTTATATCATGAAATCAGGGCGTTAAACAAGCACTGATTTCTATGGTAATGTAATGTGGGCTATTTTACGCAAACTCTGAATGTGGTAAAAATTGCCTTATAATAAAATCTAGTTTTGGTCAATCAACATACATTTCATAATTTTTATTTTTAAAATTCAAACTGATGCTGTCTAATTTAACATTGTTGAAATATTCACAACTGACACATCGTGTGCCACCCTAAACACAGCAAGTGATACAGATTCAAACTCTTACCGACAATTACAACTGTCTTCGACACTTTCCTCTACGTAACTTGTGATATAATGTTGCCGATTTCTTACAATAAAATTGACAAATCTACAGAAAGTTGACAACAGTGGCAAAACTCATAACAAATAGTGCAAACTTTTCAGTAAACATTGACATTACCGGTGTTAGGAATTATTATCTGTAGTCACTGGAGTAGATCTACAGAATGATAGATCACCCCTAGCAAAAAGATATTGCTCTCAGATCTATACCATTTGTACAAGTTGACATTGCCGGTGTTACAAAGCATTATGTCATCACTGGCGTACATCTGCTGACAAGATACCAAAAATATCGCTTACAGATCTATGCCATTTGTAAAAGTTGCCATTGCCGGTGTTAGAAAGCAGTGGCCTGTTGTCGCTTATTCTGTGGCCCACTGCGAGCACTTGAAGCTGTGCCTGGGCCAGTCGGTGGACTGGCACTGGGGACTGCAGTAGGCCTGCTTCTGGCACAGGGAGCAGTGGAACTGGCCCACGAGGCCGCAGATGCACAGCTGGGTCATATCTGAAGAGGAGGAGTGAATGAAGAGAATAATTAAGGTTATATGGCAAGATAAATCATGTATGAAAGGCAATGCATTATCGTGTCAGAGCTACACAGAAGGCGCAAAGGAAAGAGCTACATTCTATGCACTCCGTGCACTCTGTAGTGTTCATACACCAGAGAGGTGCGTGAGTGTCGCACTTACGGGTACAATACCGCCTGGTTATTTGCTAGAACGTGCAGACGAAAAAAAAAACAAATAAATTAAAAACACAAAATAAGAGATTACAAATGTTCTTGGCCCAACCATCAATTATTACTGAAATAAACTGCGTCCACTAACCTCCATCTTCAATCCACTTGAGGAGCACAGAGTCAGATGAGTAGATCTCGTTCACAGTCAGCTTCTTCTCGTCGACCGGTTCGATCTCCTTCAGCGTCTCTCGGAGGATGACGAAGGGCTTCTCACGCAGCTTGGGAGGCAGGGCGCTGTCCTTGAGGTCGTGGCGCAGCTGGCTAATGGTGCCCACCAGGTTGGCAGCAACATTGCCCAGCTTCTGGAAGGTTCCATCGGCGTTATTCACCATGATGATCAGGTTCACACGGTCGGCAAGAGCTGTGGGGTAAATAAATAATATTGATGTGATAAATGCAATTTTTGCCACCTCAGAATTGATAGCAATTGAATTTGATTTTCACATGAAAAATGATTTCATTAATTTTCATTTACTACAGCTTCATAGCAAGGGGATATCAGGATTGTTCAACATAATTTGTTTATGAACACATCTGCTGTACTTCATCCATCTCTCTATTAGTGCCATATCCCTTAGGCCCACCACACACCATTCAGCGGTCGTGTGACTCTGTAACGGCTAGTGTGATGTCATGTACGTACTTGCTCATTTGCTCTCTTACAACCGAGTCGCAGAGCCAGTCATGTGGGTTTGACATGTTGAATCTTAACGTTCAGCCAATCAAACAACAGTCTTTGCCATAATTAGGCCTATATGCGCGTGTCCAGCTAGCATGCAGGCCTTGAATTTTACGGTTGCTATGGCACCAAGCTGGGGAGCATGCACCAGTCGTAGAGGTGTAATCGTGCATTGTGCGGTCCCCAGTCGTACGACCAGTTGTATGACTGGCCTACTCGTAGAGTCGTGCGACTGGTCGAGTCATACAGTGTGCGGTGGGCTTAAGGAGTAAGATATTATGATCTGCCACGATTACTTTCAACATCTTGGTTGACTTTAAATACTAATTTCCCCTGAATGTTTCCTGATAGACATGAAAGTCCCTGCTTCCTAATGAAAGTCCCTGCTTCCTAATGATCGCCCATCCTACATGTATAAGAACTGCGATTACTTTGTACATTCTTGTCAAGTTCAATTCCTGTTCTGGTTTTCCTATGTACTAGATCAATGTACTAGAAATTAATTATAATCTATAGAAGATGAAAATGTGTTTGTGTTATGATATATCTACACCTGTCCCATCTTTAGTTGCATAAGGCTTTAGTTGCATTAACTGGCTTCATCCATCGTACAAGAACCAAAATGTTTCCCATGTTGAAGGTAGTTTGGATCCGTAAATCAGACGCATGGCGTCATCTTGTAAAGCCTTGCAGACAGTGAATAATACATGCTTAATCAGTGTTATGCAGTTTGCATAAACTAGTCTAGTTCCAAATGGCAAACCACAGTGAAGCATGCCAACGTTTGACAATCTTTAACGAATCTGTACCTGTTTCCATCTGTCCCTCCAGGAATCCCGGAGGCAGTGAAGTGACGGCCACCTCGGGGGAACGCCTGGCCCTGTGGAGACCCGGGGAGCGGCTGCGGGCTGAGAGGGTGCTACGGTGGCTGCATGTCTCATCCTCATCCAGCATCAGGTGCTTGTTCAGGAGGCTACGGGGTAAATTACAAACACACACGTTTTATAGGATACATCGTTAACCAAAAGGCTGAAACACACAGGAATATTATGTAAACCATAGTTTAATGTTTGTATCAACCTCCTTTCTAATTGTCAGCCTAAATGTGCAGGTGTATGACCCGCCATTTTCAACTTTCTTCAATATACATGTAATTCCCTTGTGGACATTTTAAAGGAACAATGATATTCTATGCATGTACAAGTGAATTACTTCATCAATGCCCAAGTATCTAAGCAGGGTTTTTTCAATGACATGACTTTAAAAGTTGTGTAATGATTATTTCTTGGTGCTTACCCTCCGTCCGGTGTGGGGGATGGGCTTAGGTAGAGAGTTGGTCCACGTGAAGGGCCATGGACCAAACTAGACTGAGATCCAGCGTAACTCTCCACATTCAAGTCGCTGTCTGTATCCTTGTCTGTCATAGCGACTTCCTCCATCTGACCAATTTTCTCTGTTCAGGTGAAAAAAACATCATATTATTTTCTCTGGAAATGTCTACATTTAAGCTACTGTCTGAATGGTTTTCAGTCATATCAACCTCCTCCAACTGGCTGAGTTTATTTGTTTAGTAGGAATGGTAATTTTAATTTTGTGAAAATGTATTAATTTGCATATTTATGGTAATTTATGCAAATAAGGTCATACAATTCATATTTTTACCCATAAATCATATATTCTTCATAATTAAACTCTTTCATTACATATATTCTTTAGAGCATTTGGAATAATAATATGACAAAAACAATTGGAAGAGCAAGGTTCTTCCTTATGTTTTCAATTGTTTTTATAATTTCTTAATTTCTTTGTTTTTTTAAACTTATGTATTTGATTGCGTTTGTTGTTTATTTTATTTCTTACTATAATTCAACTATTTTAAACGAGACCAAATAACCAATGATATACATCCTTTTACGAAAACTGATATTTCCATATGTTTTGTACACAAATCACGAAATTTAACGATTTTCGGGCTGACATGCAAGGTCATGTGACTTTGTAACGGTAGGTCCGAAATTTTTATTTGAAAAAATGCGCAAGACCCAAAAGAAAAAAGTCACCAAGCAGCGGCACGTCATCTTACCGCGTTTTGGAGCAATACAAAAAATCGCGGAGGGGGGGGGGGGGGGGGGGGGGCGGCCTTATTAGGGTTAAGGTTCTGTTTGACCGCAAAGTGCTTAAATGGATTCTGAGTTATCCTGCTAGCTATCTGTACATGTCCGATATGGCTGTCATAAATAAAGACTGTCCGTACAGCTTGTCAGGAGTAAAGTTTCTTTTGTAAATCTACGGTAGGGTTATTTTGGTTCTGTTTGAAAATGATTAGACACAGTGCTATCTACTTTAGATCTACATTTGAAGAGACTAGTTACTCAAGTTTCTACATGAGTTTATGGTTACTATGACTTGATTTCTCTTTTCTCTTTTTAATTAAGGCACTTGTTCGTAGTAAAGTTCATTAATTACAAAACTTACGGTGGGTCTGCTGGTTCTTCTTGACGACGACTGCGATGACGACTATGAACAGGATGAGGAAGGCGGTCAGCGCAACGATGAGGATGATGACCCAGATGGGAATACCGGAAGATGGGGACTGAGGGCACACAATCCAGGAGAGAATGACGTTATAGAAGAAAGCAGTTTCATAATATTTTGAGAGAGAACGTTATTGGCCGAGTAATAAACACATTTACTAAAAGGAATGAGTTAGATACAATATTTGAATCAGAAGAGAAAATGTGATTTTGGTATAACCTGCTTTTTCCATAGAATCCAGCCTAAATATTTTGGGACCAGCCCTGATCGAGTTAACTGAATTACAGATAAAAACAGATTGTGTTGTACATTTTTTACCATGATGGTTGGAATAAGTGGTAAAAGATATCACTCTAAGGAGACAAGAATTGTTTTTGGTCAGGGCAAAATTGACAATGAGGACATGAACGTGTAGACTTTGAACTATCAACATGCACACAAACAGTAACAGAGGGAAACTGGAGACGGAGACACAGAACAAGTCAGGACTGTGTAGCCAATCATATACTAGGCTGGGACTGGAGGGATGTGCACAGGGGGACGGTTATGTTCATGTATAAAGTAAAATTAAGTATACATGTAGTTAGGATGATCAAAGATGAGTGGGTAGGAAAGATCAAAGAGATATAGTGAAAAGCACAATGAGGAACATGTGAACAATAGACCAACAATCATTGTGAAACTTACTGTTGGGTTGTAGGCAGAGCCTCCCACCATGAGGTACTCATCAGCGGTCAAGGACTGCCCATTGAAGGACATCGCAAGGTTACCATCCAAGATGTCATCCCAGATCTGACCCTGGACATAGTCCGTGTCTCCAACGATGTCAAATGTAATCAGGATCGAGCCTATTGGAAGAGATGGAATTTGAATAAAAATAAAATATTGGTGTGAATGAAAACAAGCCTATCCCAAAATGTGAAGAAGATTAGCCGAGCGTATCCAACATCTTTCTGTGGTGCAGAGGTCATGGGGTATATAGGCTGTCTGTTGCCAATGCATGAACAACTCTTATTGTCAACCCAACAGTGAATGTTGGCTAACTCAATCTTGGGTTTTGATTCTAAAATGTTCTCCATAAATCTCATGCTGAGTATGACTGTTCAATCTTAAAATTGTTGACAATAAACTTGATTTCAAAGACACCATTTTCATGTCTGTCCTTTTTAATTGCCCCTAACTCCCAGATATAATAAGCGATATGATCGATCCATGCGACAAGAATCATTTTCATAGGCTCTCTCGTGAATAGTCGCTTGAAATATATTTGGCCCGCTAGATGCATCAGTCAACAAGCAAATAGTTGTAAACGTTTTAAAAATAATAATAATGAGCCCACATTGACTAATCCTATCAAACGTGCACATGCAGGTTCATAATGCCAGAATGTGTATACGTTCCACATTAACCTGTGAATGTTCCCATCATACCTTCTGAAATGACGACGTTGCTGAAGGTTGCATTGGGGTAGTTGGGAGCAATGTGGTTCAAGAAGTTTGCAGCCAGCAGATCCTCATTGCCAGCGGCGATGCTGCTGTAGTCATAGTCAAATCGGATTGTCAGCGTCTCAGGTTCTCCAGAGTGACTAGATAGTTCATCCCCTACAACGTCAAACGGATCCAGCTCAAGGTTTGCAGAGTAGCTACTGGTTGGAACGGTCTTGACGGATACGGAGAGGACGTAGTAGTAGCTGGCCTCATCAATGGAGAGGAGGAAAGAGGCACGTGCAGTGGACAGGTCAAGGGTCGTGCTGGTATCACCAACGAGTGACCCACGGTAGTTGCTTGGGTCAGAGAGAGAGATGGTCACAGGCCACTGTTCATAGCCCTGTAAAGGAAAGAGGGAAGTTGCAATTAATGGCTTGTTTAACCATTTTATATGTATTTGTTTTGTGAACTGCTATCAAGAATTTCATGTTCTGTGCAATTTCAGGAAACTATTCAGAACTTCTCTCTACATTATGAATCAAAACAATATATATTAGAATATTGACATCAGTGACTTCTAGACTGATCAAGTAATACTTTCTGTATATAGCTACATGTATGATACTTGTAGCTTACTCCAGCCCAAAAATCTCATCACTAATCATGAAAGCGTAATTGGTGTGGTGCAGATTCAATATCATCAGCAATGTGAGAGCTTAATACGTACCTTTCCAGCCAGGTCTGTTGGCACATTGCCGGTCTCACTCTCCCTCAGTTCCACAATGACTTCAAACACCTCATTCTCAGTGACATCTGATGCAGGAGCGGCAATCGCCACCAGCATGTAGGGCTTGGGCGCAACCCGGAAAGCAGCCGAACTGGCGGTCAGAGACGACGTGTTTGGGTAGGTGATGGCAAACTGGAGTACCACGTCATTGGCGGTGATGTTGATGGCGAGGTCTGTGAAGTTAGCCCATCCGTTGATGAATGGGACGGTCTGGTTTTCACCTTGGAAGCCGATGGTTCCGTTAGAGGATCCACTGGTAATGAAGGCAGTCACCAACCAGGGATAGGCTGTTGTGCCCAACTGAGAAATGGCATTGCCCTGTGGATGGAGGGAGACAAACAATCTTTCAGTATTGTGTACATCAAAAATAGTTTATTGGCTTATTATCAGGGTGAATTACAGAATTATGAAATGAACCACAGACTTCAACTTGTCGATGATCCCCATTATCCCATCCACCAATGGTCCAGAGAATATGGTCAATGGAGAATAAAATTAGAATCAAAATCAATCATTCATGAACATGTTGTTTTCATGTTCGTTCTTGTTCTCTCTCCCACTTCCATATGCACCAAGCGTTTGATAGTTTAGTACCTTATATTCAATACAATTCATCTATGTTTTTATTTTGCCAGCTGTTTACCAAATGTGATCGCATGTACATTGATTCATCACTTACCAAGTTGTCCAAGACCATGAGCTTTGGTTGTTCTCCAAAGGCACTTCCCTCGATGGCATTGCCTGGCTCTGAGTGCAACACGAGCGTGGACGCTACCAAATAGACGGTGGTCTCTGACAGGGCTGCTTCTAGAGCTTCTTCTGCCTCCAGAGCTTGCTGTTCCGCAATACTAGAGTAAAACATTTTGAAGATGAAAATGTTTTGAAAATTAAGCCGGTAGTAAGAATAACATTTACTGAACACGCATAAAATAAAGCTGGTGCTTTATGTATGGTGTCTGTTTCTCCTATCAGGAGACGTCTAATATTTGTTTTAATCATGTAAACTGAAAGATATCATTATGTGATCATGATTTATGAAAAAATAATCTAGAAAAAATAAACAAGATCAGAAATAATCCTCATTTGATTTTTCCACTTTTGGCTCATTTGGCGTGGAATTGCCCAATAGTACATTCGGTACGCAACTAATTAAATGAAAAAGGTGAAATTATTGCCCAGTTGCAACCACTACCTCAAAGTCATGAATTAACTATAGTATCTAGATCGGACTATGATAATTATTTCACTTGTATATAGATCTATATTGGTAGTTCTTATCCCAAATTTCAACTAACCATGAATCTGTGCCTGATCAGTAAATGGGTAACGGCTGGCACATGTGGTGAACTGGGGTGTAGTACTTCATGGGGCATGAGATATTCATCAAGGCAATTTTCATCTGTACATTATTCCACAATAAAGTGCCTGGTCAGTAAATGGGTACTCACGTCATGTTTCCGTCTGATGGTCCGCCTGTTTCGTTGGTGGCCCTCACTCCGCCTGTAGGGTCCACAGGTTCAGCCACAGGGTCAGTCATGGCCATAGAGGTGATGGTGATTCCCAGAGACCTCTCCAGGGATCCTGTCTGCATGGTGTCAGCCAGGGTGGATTGCACCACCAGCAGTTCATCAAAGTCAAGAGCCTTCATTTCCGTTGGAGAATCTGTATATACAATTACAAAATAATACAACAAATTGGAATGTGGAAAAATTGCAAGTCCAGAGGCTTTATCATTGTTGGAGCATCTGTAACCCACAGGAATGCAGTAGTTGAAAATAAACAATTTATTTCTTTTTTCTCCATACCTACATTTTTATTAAAGATAGGCAACTAATCAAAGTTCTATTTTGTTTTTTGACAAGCTTCTTTTGTCAGGTCATGTAATGATACAACCATATTGTATCAAAAGAGTTTGAAATACAAAGTTAATCTTAACTTATTACGTCTTATAGTGGACTGATCATTCTCTGAGGTGGTAATGATAAACTAAGAGTGAATGCAGAGCTTGACTGACCTGTAGCTTCAGGCGCTGGAGTAGTGGCATTGTTGCTATCGGTTGCAATGCTGAGTGCTGGGGATTCCCCGATCTCAATCACCACCTCAATATCGTCAGAACTCGATCTCTTCTTGCGCCTTGCTTCAGAGATGATCTCCACCACACGGATCTGAGACTTGTCAATGTTCAGCAGGTTGGCCAAGTTTTCCACAAGGTTTTCTTCAAAGAACTCCCCTGCTTCTACTGCAGGCACCCCAAAGGTTGTGATGACAACCGGTGTGGTCTTGATGTCAACATGGTCAGACCCTCGCACAAGGAAGTAGAGTGTAGAGTATTCACGATCAAAGTAGTTCTCTCCAAGAACCATGGAGTCCAGAGCCGGCATGAAGTCCGTGTCTGGGGTTGGTGCGATCCACTGCAGCGCTCCATTCACATACTCTCCGTTTGTGGGCATGATGTAGAGTCCATTGACGTAAACATCTAAACGTTGAGGGTTTGCGTACCACACACCAACGGTAACGGCCTGGCTCGAGACTGCATTGAGCAGATGGAAGCGCAGACTCTGAGGGTTGGTTCCTGTGAAGACCAGCTCGTAGTTCTTGTTGGTTGCCACGATGGTGTAGAAGGTGCTGATTCTCTCCTGACAGGTGTAGCCCAGACACCAGCCGTGGTCCATGGGGCCATTGATCAGGTCCACGTAGCCGTCACTAAGAAGTGCCATGGGAGTCACCCTGCGCGTCTCTGTGTCAGCATCCATGCTCTCAACAATCATCATCATGTGGTCCAGGTCATGGCACTCCCAGTTCTGCCACTCAGAGTGCCACACACAGTCATCATTTCGAATGATACCTAGTGGACAAAAGCAAGCAACATGAAACAAATGAATGGTTTAACTGTAATGCAGTGGTTAATTTTTGTCATGCATGAGTTGTAAGCATGACTAAGAAATGATTAGGAAAATGTAAGAAAGGTTTAAACCAGCTGTAGGAGATTGAATTTGTTCCTATTTACTTACTTACATGTATCTATTTACTTACGCCCCTCATAGTTGGATAGTTTGATTTTCAGACAATTGGAGCATATTATCTAGAGGTAGCAAAATTTCAGGGGAAAGCATACCATTGTGCGGTGCCTTGTCTTCCTTTGGTATCCTTGACCCATCAGGATTTGACAGCAGCATCTTGGGGATGCGATAGTCTCCGAGTCCACGACGTGGGTCTCCATCCCACTCATAGGCAGAGTCAGGGATGAGGGTCCCTGGGCTACCAAGAATGCTGCCATCAAGATCACGGATGATGGCTTTCTTGTGAGCATCGCAGTCCATATCCACACAATCTGCTGGATTGACCCATCTGAAATTGGCAAGGTTTATGGCAATATATTATATTGACTGGTTTGCCTATCACACAGCAATTTCAGTGAAGGTAATGTACATGCAAATGTATGTAAGTGAAAGAGAGGGCTGTTCCATGATTACGATGGGAGCTACCTTGAAATACCATTATCCCTCCTGCCACACATAGGGATAGAACGATGTATTCCCTCATGCTGTGTGCTTCAACACAATGCATTAGCATAGCTATTTGGGGTACAGTGAGCATATATATCTCACAGAAATATATTTACAAAAATAATACAAACTGAAAAAGAAAGTGATTGATACAAAAATAACATGTAAAGAAAGTTAACTTCTTCCCCATCATATTGTGCAATCCCCATAGAGTTAATACAGGACCAACCAGGTTCCTGTAGGTAATGGGTTGATATGAATATTACGAAAGATAAAGGCATCATGCTTACCCCAGACTGGGCCTGTGGATCCACACGTAATTGTCTGAGGGGGTGTCTATGAATGTCAAACCCTCCACATCGATGGGATGCATGGCATCACCGCTTCCGGGGTGTGTCATTATCACCTTGCTGTCCCTGCCACAGTGGCTGTTGAACTTCGAGAAGGTCATATCTGTTATCCAAGAGAATTGGCATATTTTTATTTTTCTAAACACAGAGAAGTGTACTTATCTGCTACAATGTACATTGCATATCAAATGACAGAGTCAAAATTGATTGGCTATACCCACATTTACTTAATTTCTTAATTTCAACTTAATCCAGTATGTTCCACCTATGAGAATTACAAGCATAATCCACCACCGAAACCAAATTTCATCTGACAAATTAGATTTCATATTATTTTCTATATTCATTCAAAGAATGAGGAAACTGACAAGAAATATAAAATATAACTTAAAAATGAGTCAAGAAAATCAGGCTTTGCTGGGAATCGAACCCAAGACCTCTGGATTGCTAGACTGGTGCTCTAACCATTGATCCATAAGGCCCTATCTATGGTAGTCCTTCCGCTTGTGCTGATCATAAGTAAAAACAAAAAACATACACAGTTTTGCTTCATATGATTGCCTAATTAGGCAGGCCAAATATAAAATTTCATAAAATTCTGCTGGCGGTTCGGGCCAGCGGGTCAGTGCTAATTTTGACTCATGAAACTACCTTGATGGTTGGATAGCTTGACACCAAGTGGAAGGGTTTTGTGGGGGCACACCTGACCCACTCATGAAGGGTGGGAAGTAGACTACTACCGGCAGGAGATTTCCCCCTGGGATATAAAGAGCTTTTGTATGTCCTTCGGGTAGGACCTACAGTGTACAGTGGAAATTAGAAACAGAGTTTAAATACTGTACCTCGAACAATCATCTGTCCACCAATGGCTGCATAGTTATTGACCTTGTGGAAGGGCTTAAAGGGAGCACCATTTGTGCCACTCATGAAGGACGTGAAGTAGACTCCCACACTGCCACTGTCTGGAGATCTGAAGGGGCGATGTTTCGAGCTTTGCAGATGCCCTTCTGGCACGACCTTTCATGGATGAATGCATATTTTATACAAGAGAAATTAGCGACAGGGTTCAATTACTGTACCTCGTATGATCATTTGTCCACCGATGGATGAATAACTCATGAAACTATCGAAAGCGAAGAAGGGAGCACCTGGTGGGGAACTCATGAAGGTCGTGAAGAACACTCCCACGCTGCCGCCGTCTGGAGATCTTGAGGGCCGATGTTTAGAGCTTTGCCGATGCCCTTCTGGCACGACCTTTAATGGATGAATGCATGAATGAATGAATAAATGAATGAATGAACCAATTATGCATGAACAATGAAAGCGCACATTGCTTGAATGCATGTACCGGTAGATCTACATGTATTTCATTTGATATCTTGCTTTAACTTGAGTCATTGTAGACATAGCTGGTCTTCTGTGGATTTTAATTTGTTTCAGTTCTGGCAATTAACATATCTTTTTAAACTGATGACCTACAGTATTAAGACTTTTAAGTGACATTTTTGATTTATTGAAATTTTGCATGACATAACCAGTATAATAATAATAATAATAATAATAATAATAATGGTATTTATCCAACAAAATGTCACATTCGCAGCTACAAGCTGAATTGCAGTGTCATTTGCAACAATATTTACAAACATGGAAATAACATTGATAATAATAATAATAATATCTTTGATTTATATGGCGCTTAATATGATTGATAATCATCTCTTAGCGCTTTACAATTATATTATTACCCCGGTTATTGGATTCATACTTCAATCAATCCAGCACACAAAGTGCACGTTTATTCCACTCCCTGGGGAGCATTCCAGCCAGGCAACCTCGAAGGTGCACACAATGCTAAGGAACTACGTTCCATCCTTCCGGGTACCCATTTATACACCAGCAAATACACCAGCAAATGTGGATAAATTGTCTTGCTGAAGGACAAACGGAGTGGGCAGGGTTCGAACTCGGATCTTGAGATCAGAAAGCGCGCGCTCTACCGATCTTGCCACACCACGTCCACCATGAATTAATGAACTCACGAGGTATAAAGAAACGTTAATATATTATATACAATAATTAAAGAAATAAATCATAATATACCTGAATGGTATCACGAATTAAGCATGAATACTAATGAAAAACAGTAATTTAATTTTTTTTAATTTTTTTATTTTATATATCGATTAATAAATTAATTACAAAAATCAATAAGCAGTATCAATTTATATTTCCTAATGGAAATTTTATATTTTAAAATAATATTAAAATCATTATGATTGATATAACAATTACTGGGCTAGTTAAAGATTTCAAGGTAAAAATTGAAATCATTATAATTAATATAACACTTATTAAGCATTAAGTTAAAGATTCAACAAATAATTACATAAACTAACAGCAATTCGTTGAAGTTAATAAAAATTATTATCCAAATTGTATGATATGATACAGTATATGAATAATAATTTATTACATTCAACGGCCTAACTACATGTAACCGTATAGATAGTGACAGTTTGTGTCGAGTGTTTGGACTTGGAGGCCCTCATTGTAATTGGATTTGAATCTTGCCAGGATGGTAATAAATCACTCAAGTTATTTTGAAGAAATGATTTTGTTCCTGGGATGCGGCAATAATATTGAAGCTCAACATGAGCCTCGAAACTGGTCTACTCAACATGGTGCTACGCGGCCAGTTGAGTAGACCAGTGGCTCTAATTCTGGCGCTTTGAGCAACATTATTGGCCATTACATGCAAAATCATTATTCATTTCCTTAAAGGGATAGTTGAGTTTGGGTCAAACTGAATTTTAGTAACCATGCAACACCTGCACCATTACAGTACAGTACGAACTAATAGTTATAACTCCACCATGCTCGAAATGTATACACAATTACAAACGACTAAGTAAAAACCTGGTTATCATACAAAAAAAAGCTGTTACAACACAAGAGGGTGCTCTCTAAAAATCTCATTTGTTTAAACCATTTTTTATAAAAAAAATTGTGCATGTGATGTTTTGTTAAAATAATGATTAAAAAGAGATATTATCAACAACTATTTAAAAACCTTTTTTGATTTTTGATTTTTGTGTAAAAGCATTTGATGTACTTTATTAAAATGTCAAGATATCGTCTAGCCAGATGATATATGAATAAAATATTTTGAAATCAAATTGTACAACTGAGAGCAATCGGAAAGGAATGATTCTTATTTCAGATGTTTTGTTCAATGAACTTTCAAATGGAATTAAAACCAACCAATTTATTGACAAGGGGCATTTCGGGAAGTACCAATACTCAAGTGTACATTTCAATTAATGTTATATGTTTGTTATTCTATCTATAACTGGTCTTTAAATATTGTGTTATAACTGAAAGTTATGTCTTCATTTGTTGAATTGATAATCATGTTAGTGTATTTGTTAAAAAAAATGCTATTTAAAGCTAGCCCTTCAAACACAATGCAAGTCCAGTGTGAGGTCACACACATATAGAATAAGTAATCAGTGTGAAGTCATTGGGGGTCCTGGAATCTGCAAATGAAACCCTGGAACTGTGGCGAACCAAGAGACAATTCAGGAATTTGTACCACTGGATCACTTGCCCTTTATTGTTCAACAAATGAGGGCAGTATATTTGAGCATTTCTTCACAGAAATACAATATATAATGTACATTTCTTCACAGAAATACAATATATAGATTTCTTCACAGAAATACAATATATAACCATTAGAAGCCCC
>JBAMJV010004410.1:0-72500 GCA_037951105.1 Echinarachnius parma | reverse complement strand
ACTCAACCTCATGAACCCAAGATGTTATGGCTACGTTGACTCTTTATGATACATTCAGGTACCAAGTTTGATTGAAATATGACATTCAGTTCTTGAAATTTTGCCACTCAGGCCATTTTCGCATATATATCGAGTCCTGTGACCTTGACCTTTGACCTCATGACCCCCAAATCTAATCAGATCATTGCCACCCCGACATGTACACTCATACCAAGTTTGAAATTGATCTGTCAACCGGTTCTTGAGATATCGCGAGAACGAAGCATTTTTGCACATATATCAAGTCCTGTGACCTTGACCTTTGACCTCATGAACCCCAAAATCTAATCAGATCATTGTCACCCCAATATGTACACTCACATCAAGTTTGAAATTGATCCATCAACCGGTTCTTGAGATATCGCGAGAACGAGGCATTTTTGCACATATATTGAGTCCTGTGACCTTGACCTTTGACCTCATGAACCCCAAAATCTAATCAGATCATTGCCACCCCAATATGTACACCCATACCAAGTTTGAAATTCATCCGTCAACCGGTTCTTGAGATATCGCGAGAACGAAGCATTTTTGCACATATATCAAGTCCTGTGACCTTGACCTTTGACCTCATGAACCCCAAAATCTAATCAGATCATTGTCACCCCAATATGTACACTCACATCAAGTTTGAAATTGATCCATCAACCGGTTCTTGAGATATCGTGAGAACAAAAACGGGACGTACGTACGGACGGACGGACGGACGGACAACCCGAAAACATAATGCCTCCGGCCACTTCGTTGGCGGAGGCATAAAAATTAGCACCAAGAAAAAATTACCTCTGTAGAATTCGCCATCCTGGATGAAAGTTCCAACAAGAGTCCTCGCACCAAATGATTCCTCAAACAGAAGATCATAGTCATTGCCTTCGATGACAATGTTCCTTGTGAGCAGACCGACTTCAGCAGCGATTGAATAGGAATAGTCTCCCTCTGTGGCATGCTCAACTGTAGGAAAGTGGGTGGGGTTAAATTCAAAGGTATTTAATGTTATTGACCAAGAACAAACACAATATTTATATTACATTGTAATTTATGATTAAAAAGTTTTGTCTGTCTACCGAAGCCAATCTAAACAACCTACTCTATAAACAAACAGGAGTCATATCCTGCCACTGCACAAGAGCTGGCAGGTTATAATCATAATTAAACATATTTCCATAATTGAGAAGGGATGTGCAGAAATTCACGAGTACCAAATATCAATTGGTTTCAATATCGGGACCCCATGATTGGAGCCAAGCGCAATTACGATAGTGCAACAACACCTCTTCATTACCTTTTTTAACTTTTGGGGTGTATATAAAGTGATTTTTACCTGTGTGCATGTGAGCAAAAGTGCCATTGAGGTTGAAGGTTCGTGCATTCACTCTAGAGCTGATCCTGAATGTCTCTGTATGCCAAGCTTCATATGATGTGGTAGTCACGACGATCTCGTCCCCAGCCTTCCAGTCGGTGTCAACCTCCACGGTCAGACTATCCTCGCCGGCGTTGACCGTTGCTGCCAGCCTGGTCCAGCTGACCATCCGGGGTTTACCGTGAAGGTCAAGGGTTCCAAACACACCTGAGGAATAGACAACGTCACTTGAATGCATTTTTTTGTGAAATGATAAAATGAAACGTATTGTCTAATTCCATAAAAGATACATCATGCACAATTATATAAACTCGGTTGTAATGCAAAAAGGGGAAGGATTGACACATTTACATGCATACTGGTCAAGGCTATCACACATGAGGTGCTCATTTAATCACATAATGCAATTAATTAAAAAAGGATTGTTTTAAACTCTTTTTGTTTGGAACTTAATAATATTCACAATTTAAGTCAAAGCAAATTTCTATTTTCAAGTCTCTTTGGCTGTCTGTTTTTGATGGCAGGGAATTGCCCCCTTAATATATTTTTTTTAACTTTGTTTGGGTTTTGCTTTTCTGAGGGAGGAGGGCTTACCAAGTGCCTTTGATCCCAGGTTTGGTCCATTAGGAAGAGGAATGTCTTGCGTGAAATGGTGTCCATTGAGCAGGATGAGTAGGTCATGTTCGAAAGGCCTGGTCTCGTTGAAGCCGGCAATCAGACGGCCGCCCTGGATGAGGATGTATGTAGCACTGATGACATAATCCATGGTGTCATCTAACTCCAGCGTCCCATAGATGAAGAGCTTTCCCATGGTTGGGAGAGTGTCATTGGTCACGATCCATCGTTCTGTTAAAACAATGACAAAAAGAGAAGACAGTGTTACTAATTGATACCTGAAGTGTGCTGTATGCCCTTTTTGAATGCAATTAGGTACAGTAATCTATTCTTATATTGTAATGACAGTATTCTGTTTGAATGATATTTGTTAAAAGTCAAGGTTGAATGCTAGTATTTTGTGCCCCTTGAATAACTACTAGTCTTACAATTGGTTGCAAGAATGCTCCTACAATACATGTTAACAAATAGGTGAGATATATGCCATTACTTAAATAAAAATGGTAAATTAATGTTCTGTGATTGGTAGCATCAATGTGAAATGGTGTTAAAGTGGTACTATAGTCTTTATTGTTATTGGTAGTTGTTTTTCAATGGGAGCTATATTGCAAGAGAAAAATAGAAAATAGGAATATGAACAGTGAGGAGAAGGAGGAGGAGTAGAAAAGGAGAAAGGAAGAAGAAGAAACAAAACCAAATATGTTGACGACAGATGAGAGGGAGTAGGTTGTAATCAAAGGATAAGAAGACATAACAAGGTGTACCTGGCATGATCATGACATCGTCACCATCCTCTGGTATAGGACTTCCTGAGTCGGTGTTTCCTCCCCAGCCTGCAGACACTCCGTCCCACGCTGCAGCAGAGCCCCAGTAAAGCACATCAGAAGGTCTGCCTTCAGGGGGTGCCTCGGGGACAGGTGGAATGCAGTCTTTGTAGTAGCAGCGGTACACATCTAGATTGACGGACCGATCAACCTCCGAGCTCTCCCCCTTGCCAGAAACTGCATGGAAGATGAGTATTCAAATATATAAGAACATGCATAAAAATGTGCTCTGATTTTTGTGTCATCCACCAAGTAAACATTGTTTTGAATAATTCTAGATTAACCACAAAATGTTTACTAACCTTTAGTCATTGAATGTTTTTTTTTTGTAACCTTAATTGATCGCACTTCCAATGCATATTTTTGCAATTTATTTGAGTTTGAGTGCGATAAGCAGGGGGCGTTTTTCAGCAGGTTGTGCATTGACAAAAATTAACATATCAAAGAATACAAATGTTATAAAGGCACAAATATATCAAGTTTGAAGAACATAATTATGTACAGAACTTTAAAAATATATATATAAAACAACAATGAGTGAAAAAATAACCCTGACCTGATTTATTTGGGTAGAATCAATGAAAATTAATTGTAAGCATTCCTCATAATAACAAAATATTAAAGCATAAAACCAGTTTTAAAGAAATAAAACATCGCATTTACATGTACTTACTGAGATAATACATGTTGTTGGTAGAATTGTCAAAGTACCAGTCAGCATTGTCATGTTTATCGTAAGAAATAGGTTGGTTCACATTCTCTGTGATTTGGCCGATAAGAGCAAAGGCATCTGGACTCTGAGTGAAGTTGTGGTTCATGACGACGTAATCCCCGTCTGCGAAATCTTCAAACTGGGCAGCGTAGGAGATGTTGGTCACATGGTCCACATCCTCGAAATAGAAGTTGTAAGTCTCGGTCTCAACAAGAGTCAACATCCAACCGAAAGGGTGAGTGAGCCTCTTCTTTTTGTAGGGTACTTTTGTGGTTCCGTAGCTGTTGGTGAGGATGGCATTCTTGTAGAGCAGGGACTCGGGAAGTGGCTCGTTGAAGGCCATGCGGTGAAGCTTGACTGTCTCGTCACAGATGGATGCTGGAAAGCCCATGCTCCATTGTGCATCATCGTTTGTGCAATGATCTGTTGGCAGACCTTTGTTGGTGGGTGTCACCATGTAGTTAGCATCCATCCCTGTCAAGGTCCCATCTAGATCTTCCAACCAGGTCTCATGCTCCCACTTGAATACTGCCTTATTGGGAGAATTCACATATTCTATGTTCTGGAAGCGATGCTGGTAACCACCTTGGTTTACCTTGCAATGGGCGCAAGCTCTCAGGGCAGAACAGGAACCATTATCAAAATTGATAAACTTAACCCCATCTACCGTCAGGAACTTTGACTTGGGCAGGAAAATACCGGTTTCTGTGCATCCATGTCTTAATTCTGGTGTGTGACTTATCAAGACAGAGTCTTTGACCAGGGGACCATCTTCACCCCAGGGGCCCTCTACTGTCTGGAACTCAATGCTAGCTGCATCATTGTCAGTCATCAGGAAGTTGTGGAACTGAACGGATCCCACCACAGTGCCCTCAGCACCACGTTCTGTGCGCCAGGCAGTCAGGTTGTAGAACTTAGCCGGGGTCGAAGCTCCGTCGCAGCTGCCACCCTCCTTAGGGAAGTAGGTTGGGAAGATCCAGATGCCGTACCAGCCCTGGGTGTGCGCTGTATTGTTGTAGAACTCTAGAACGGGCACGTTGACGGGACAAATCTTGTTCGTGAAGGAAGGTCCACCAGGATGACCAGGCAGGTTATACCAGAAGCCAAAGTGACTGCCTCCAGCGGCCGCATTGTGGCGGATGTAGTTATCAGCATTGGTTACCCAGAAAGCAGCGGGTGTGACATCAACATTAAGGAGACTGCTGCTAGGTCGGACAAACACTGCCAGGTTGTACTGGATGATGTTCTTTGTCTCAATGCCGTCTTCCAGGAAGAATGCATGTCCCATAATGTTGTATGCAACGTTGTGTTCAACTAACAGATGGTGAACACCGTGGATTGTCACGGCTCGGTTGTGTGTGTGGTGAATTCCACAGCCACGCACGTATGACCCAGAGATGTTGCCATTCATGTGGTAATGGATCGGGTAGCGTCCCAGACGGAACGCCTGGCCGGCATGTGTGACTTCAATGTAGGAGAAGCGACCATGCACAAGATGTGCGTCCTGCTCTCTGGCGAAGAACATGATCTGAGATCCAAACTGGTCGGTCACTGTCTCTGCTCCAAACCGACCCTGGAAGCAAGTCTGCGCAGCAAACTGATCTGTGTAAAGAAAACAAAGACAAACAAATACAATTTTTAGTGTGTTTTGAAACTTACTTGTTGGCAATGTATGAATGTAATTATTATATATTGAGCACATATTTGGTCATTACATGTGACAGATTAAGATTGCAGCGCTCATTTAATTCTGCTTAAAAATCTGATCTGTTTAGACCAAGGATAACACAACCAATATCTTAGTATATGAACAACCATTTTGCTTAACAAACCCGATTGGAGATGGATCTAGTAACATTGCCCAAATCCTCAAGGAATTCTAGCGGTTCCCACATACCTTATTGTATTCGTATTATTAGAAGCATGGAACAGGTTTCGGTTTTTCGAATTCCCTTTTGTTAAATAGATATGGCAACAATTTGTCTTTATACACGTAGGTGCATATAGTGGCACCACTGTAACATGTTTACTGAGCTCTTGTGTGACAATTAGTACTAGCCCGTTCAGGGCTGGTCCAAAACCTACTCCAGCCGGCGTCTATGGATAATGCGTTGCATACCCCAAATCAACCTATCTTCTATAAGAATGAGAGATCTCTGTTTACAAGGATTGATATTAAAGCGATCCAGTAACTTTATATTTTCCCCAATGCTTGAGACTTCAATCATATACCAATTTCATTGTAAGATCCTTGAGAATGATGTGTGAGAATTTCATAGAAAAAGAATAAATTTTACCTAGTGCAAACAGAGAAAATCAATGTCTGATTTTATCCCGATCGTGTGCGTGAAGTATCCTTATTCGGATACTATGGATCATCAAGTGTCCGAATTTGAATACTCTTGACTACGGTCTTATACTGTCTATGGACGCTCTTATATTCAATCTATCCATGATTATGGAGACATTTGAAAAATCAAAACCCATTTCATTCTTCTGTTAAAGCCAAACAACAACGTACAAGAGAAGTGGGAAAGCTCCAAGTGATTTTGGTTGAAATTGTACAAAGTTAATGGATCACTTTGACTTGAATTTACGAGGCCAGTTTGACTTACTTGTGTCAAACTCATCGGGGCAGGCTTCCACCTCCTCCACCCAATCTTCATTCAGGGAGCCGCGGATCTTGACGTTGTGGGTGAGCAGTCCAACCTCGCCCCTGGTCTCCACCAGGACCCCATCAACCACCTGCGAGACAGAGATGTGCTCGAACTCCAAGGCGGGGGTGAAGCTGAATGTTGTGTTGTCATTAGAGATAGCTGGAGAAAAACAAATACATCAATGACGGTATGGACGATAGTGACTTAAAATTGTGATGGTCAAAGATGGCGGTGACCATCCAAACTTATCTTATTCTTAAGATTTCATGAGGACGCCATCCACCACCCGAGAGCAACTCTAGGCAGGTGAAGATGCTCATTGATTTATTGTATAGAGATGTATGGAGAAACATGAACAAAATAATGGATGATAGTGACCTTAATTTGTACTTGTAAATGAAGGTCCAAAGAAGATTTCTTGTGGATGTAATCCACAATCTGTAATAGAGATAGACTCCACAGCAAGGGTGAAACTGATATTCATATTGTCTTCACATATCTCTTCAAAAAAGGGACTTTATACTAGTATGTTGCTCTTCTAGGTTTTGAGTGGAACATGACAATGTAAAATTACATATGGAAGGTAGTTGAAATTATGTGACTCGATCTGTTTAGCCAGTCAAACTAAGTTAGAAAGTTTTGGCCTTTAATAGTGTCAAACTCTATAAGGTTGTCTGTGCCACACTAGCTTACCTGTGATCTCCACTTCTTCATTCTGCATCTGCTTGTGCCTAGTCCCTGTTGAAGCCAAGACGATGTGGTCGCCTATCCTCCAGTTGACAGAATCCATCAACGTCAGCTCCGTATCTCCTGAGTTCACAGTCTCTGCCAGGTAGGACCAGGTGATTGGTGTCGGGCGACCTGTACGGGAAAAAATACAAAATACATCATCATTAGGTTGAATACTTGCAGAGTAAACTTTTCCATACTAGATTTTACATTTTCCATAGAAATTATACAGGGCCAACCAGGTTCCTTTAGGCAATGGGTTAACATTGCATATTTCGTAACAATGTGATCCCATCTTGTATTTCTGAGACTCCTCTTTGTGATGCAATTCTAAAAATATGATGCCAAATTTCGGAAATAATACTAGTAAACAAATAGAAAAGAGAGCTGTTTTGGGTTTCTACATGAATTTGAAACTTTAAACATAAATATCGCTGAAGTGCAAAAGGTGACCTATTAGCATAGTTCAATGTGATTTGTGTCAGGATACTATCAGAAAGAATTACAACAACAAAATGTTTAGCTGCTCTGCTCAGAACTTGCTGCAAATACTGCTCTGGTTTCATTGAAAATCTATTTGTAATTCTCTGTTTTAGTACCACCATCCTAGATTCAATGAGCTATACAAGAATATTGAGCCATTATATAATTATAAGAAACTGCAAACAACTCAAGTCAAATCAAATATGGAGGTTGCCAGTTTAAATTCTGACATAGTCCCCTTTGTTTGACTCTAATACAGGCCGTTTCATTCATACCATGCATGTCGACGGTCCCGTTGCGAACGGCGAATGTTTTTGCACCGAAGAGGGGGAGCTCCGTTGACCTGACGTGTCCGTGCATGACCACGCTGGCTTCGTGCTCGAATGGCTCATCCTCTGTTCCAATCTCAAAGTGGCCTCCATCGACTACCACCACGTACTCAGCGTGCAGTTCAATGTCGGCCTCATCGAAAATCATTGTACCGCCTGCAAGGAAAGGTAAGGGAAGGCAGATATGTATTGTCATTTATAATCTGCATGATGCATGTTCAGTCTGTATACGTGTATTTGTTTCATGATAAAGACAAATGTTATAGTAAAATGTTAGTTTATATTGTAACATGTGACCTTGGAATTGTCTTTTCCCTAAAAGTATTTCACTTTGACACAGCAATGACACATTATTAATGTTGTCATAGCATTTGTGATCTCATTTTTGCCTCAGAAGTTATATTACTGTAATGAGATGTATATTTACATTTACACCTGCTAAAAATATATTCTTTTGACCAAAGTAACACACACAAATATAAATGCTGATTCAAATCTGAATTATGTACAGAACTGAAAAGTGATGTCCTATTATGTCAATTATTGGTAGTTCCATGCTATCATTTATGAAAAAAAATCATACATGCCAATGAAAAAGACATTTGATTTAGTCGATAGTTTTATATCAAGTGTTCACCATGCATCATACAATTACATATCACTGAAAACTATTTTGCATGGCTGAGCTAGCTCACCTTGGATTAGAAGCACTTTGAGGATCGGCGTGGTGATGTCCAGAAGGATGGTCTGACCTTTAGGGATGATCACAAAGTCACCTTCAATGGGAGGGTCATTGCCACCCCACGTGTAGATGGACGACCAGACATCGATGTAGAAGTAGTCGGCATTATCCTGTGAGATACACAATACGGAAGGGTTTCAGAGATTTATAATGTATTTAGTAGTTTATTAAATGCACTGTCAATTTTGAGATAAAGCGCACGCTTTTAATGATATGGCATCTGGGGCTAACTAACCAGCGGCACCAGAATAAAGCAAATTTGTATCCTTTACATATTTAAAAGTACACGTAAGAAGTGTACATTTGGACAAGTACAATCATAAATGTTCAAATTTTACTTGCGCAGATATAAAATGTACTTGCACCATTCTGTTGGCCAAATGACAGGGGCTATGTCTGATTTACAAACCCAAACAACCTTTAAAGTTTACATTAGATGCTCCGGTATTAAACCATGGTTTACAAAAACCATGCTTTGTGTACGTCAGTTTTTGTCCTTTTGGGGGATATACATTTTCAGTAACAGTGCTGCTCAATGTGTGTCCTGAAATATTAGTTGATAATGCAGACGTAAGATACTGTGTATATTTCAAACTATACATGAAGCTAATTGTACCTGTGTGGCAATGCCATTTGAACCGACTTCCACCCTGACTTTGGCCATCTCAGTGGGTGAGTGGGCGCCGGTCTGACACACAATGGTTGTAGAGCTCTCCTCCTGGATGACACAGGTAGTTCCTGCAATCGTCACATCATTGCCAGAATTCCTGCACAAAGAGATTACAGATACTAATTTGAACCAATGTAATCATGGTTATATTTGCCCGATTGATGTATTTCCCGCCGAGCAAGCTGTGTTCGTTTATTCTTCCTTTCCAAGAGGCAAATAAACACCCTTCACAAACACATTTTACAAGAAGGAAATTGTATCCCTCAAACTACATGTACCTTGCGTGCTCTGATAGTACACCATGGGCGTTAGATGTAGATATTTATTAAATGCATGTGCTCAAAACCAGAATGTATACACTCGCCCACCACAAGTGCACGTACACACCCATGCAGGATCGAGTCACCGTATGCTCCATATTTAGTCTAGCGCAAAATAAGCAAATATTACCATGTTTACAGTTATTCAATGGAATGTGATTTGTCAAAAGATCACACTTTCCATAGACCCAGCGCAATCATTTCCAATACCAGGCTTTAAAGGATTAATCCTGATCGAATATGTACTTATAATCCTGGATAACTCATTCTGGCTTTCGCGTTGTTACAAATTACTCTCTACCATTAACTGCAATAACCAAGAACTCTTTTATGCATACAATTTCTTTAGAATATATCCCAAAAGTATTATCAGTTTGAAATTAACAGAGTGCCTTGTACATGTATCTTCTACAAGACGGCCCGCTGAAAACAATGTGGCACTCTAGGGTTCTAGCACCCAACGCGTTACTCAATAGACATACAGCAAATGTTGATGTAGTGTCACTTACAGGAAGTCCTCTCCTGTGATGGTGAGAGTGGTTCCACCCCCGGTGCCCCCACGAGCGGGGTAGACGGAGGTGATGGTGGGGGTCATGTCCCGGCGGTACTGGTAGACACCCGACTCATTGACCATTGATCCACTGTTCAGACTGACGATGACATCACAATCTAGGGTATCAGAAGAATCTGCAAGGGCAAAAAAAGAAGTGAAATTTTTGTTTATTACATTTGTTGTTATTGTAAAGTTCATCAATTTTCACTGATGAAGGATCAGCTAGGATCCAAAGCCCATGTCCTGAATGGACTCTCTCAAAAGTGGTAAAAATAGTTTTCACTGTTCATTAAGTTTTTGGAATTCGATCATTTCGATAATATATACGTTGTTACATTTGATTTTAAATTATTCAAGTCTTCATTGGCCCAGTATTTAAACCCGTTCACTTTGAGATTCTGAAATCCCCATAGACTTTGTGTATATAGCCTACCCGGTTCCTGTAAACAATGAGTTAATACTGTTTAGGTTTAACCAACATTTCTGCTTGAAATAGTAAAAACAGATTTATATTATTTTATCTCAGACATATGTGATAACTGATACAAGTAGTGTATATTATGTACTGTAAGGAGTATACAACATGAAAAAGGGGATTAGGATATCCAAATTAGTCGTTATTAATTGTGCTCAAGATTTGTGCTAAAGCTGGTGAGGTGTTTAAGTTGCTTACCCGAGTTTGCTGGTACTTCACATTCAATGGAGGTTTCATCAGCGCTATAGAATGGACAGTCATTGCCGCACACAGTGACACTGGTTGTCATGTTGTCAAAACCAGACCCACTTATCACAAGGGTCTGCCCTCCAGCAAAGCTACCTGTTATGTAAAGACATAATACACTTTGATCAATACAAATTACGTTAGCCACCTTTTTTAGGTTAATAAAATGAATTACTGGCCTATTTCTTCAAGGATACATCTAAGTGAATGGGATAACATTACTTTTAGCTCTTTAGTACTTGACATCCATACGATGATATAACTTCCAGCTCTTTACTTTACATGTATATCCATACAGGAATATTAAAACCTTATGCATTTTTGACACAAGGATATATGGAGGATGTGCATCATATGCCTACCAATCACATAATCTCCATAATTTCTGCTTTGAGTTTCACATTACAATTTCCTTGTAAAGCAAATTTTAAAATTTGCAACATAATTATTAATCATAAATTCAAAAAGAAAATCAGCTTTACAAATCAAACATGAAATACATGGTTAGGTTTTCCTGTATATCAATACAAATTTGTAATTTCAAAATTCAAATTTGTTTCAAGAAATACAATAAGGTAACAAATTTGGTCAATTTCATATAAATGATTCTCTCACATCATCCTGAATTTTTACTGAAGAGATTCTTATTCAGGAAAATAATCAGTTTTCGCTGTTTGCAGTGGCACTATTTTGCTCTGTTTTACATTATGTACACCATTGTACACAAGCGACTCTCTTTCAATACTGCACCTTGGGATGGAGATGTAGATGAGACGACCAGCTCATACTCAAAGGTTTCACTGGAGTCTGCTTTACCAAGCCCAGCAACATGCATCTTCACATCAAACACACCGGCTGAGTGCGCTCCAACATCACAATCAACCTGGAGAGAACAAATACATTGAATTACAACTCTTAACGGAATTAAATTGAATACTCCAAAGTCTCATTGGAAACAGTTTTTATGATAGATACTGGCAGAGTGCACTCCAATATCACAGATTCACCTGTAGTGACTGGACTAAAACAGAATCAACTTGATATGACATCAAATGCAATACAGGCAAAATTATTTTGCTCACCATAACTTCAATCTGATTACATTTAACTTATTTATCTTAAATGGAATTGATTCCAATTATATACATTAATGGAATATAATGGAATGGAATATAATGAAATGAATTTTAATGAATACAAATTTAATCAAATTAATCAAAATCAAAAGGAACAGAATGGAATTGTATATTGCTTAGGAAACATCATCAACAATAACTAGCAGCTTTACCTGAGTGGTGCTTGCACTGGTGATAGAGCAGCTCACACCGTCAACTGTGACTTCTATGTCGCCTGCAGTGTTGCTGAAGTAGGTCCCGGAGATGGTGAGACTGTCGCCTGAACTGCCCGATGTGGGAGAGACGGAGTCGATGGTTGGAGTGGACGCTGCTGCATAGTTGTATGTCTCAGATGGATATGTCTCACCATCGCTAATGACCACAAGATCATAGCTTCCAGCAGAGTTAGCAGGAGTGGTACAAACAATCTCTGAGAGGGTCACAGAGTCGAGAGTACACTCAGCGCCATCGATAGTGACCTCTGTAGATTCATCCACAAAGCCATTGCCAGCGATGGTGATGACTTGACCGCCTTGGGTGCTGCCAGTATCGGGAGTCACGGAGTCGACCAGAGCTTCACTTGTGATAGAGTCAGTGACATTTACATCAAAAACAGCAAGACCTTTCCCAGCAACACTGATCTCAACGGAACGAATGCCTACAGGAACGTAGCCAACATCACATTGGATTTGAGAAGTGCTTGCAGCTGTCATGGCGCAATCCTCACCACCGATAGACACCGTGACATCATCTGTGACATCAGAGAATCCATCCCCATCGAAGGTCATGCTGGTGCTGGATCCAACTACATCCATTGGGGACCATCCAGTGACAGTAGGTGTCTCGCTGTCCGCGTATGTGAATAACCCATCAACCCCCGAGCCCCATTTGGCCCATAAAGAGTTCACCTGGACACGCACCCAGTCAGCAGTAGCAGAAGATGCAGGAGTGGTACATTCAATGTATGTGTAGTTGAAGTAGTCGATGGGGCAGGGGATGGAGCCAAGGTACACACCGATGTTGCTGGCTGATGCAGGAGCGAACCCATCCCCAACCAGGATAAGTGTCAATCCTCCTGCCAGAGACCCATCATTGTCGGACAAGCTGTCGATGCGAGGGTACATCACAAAGGACCTGTTGGCCAGGATGGAGGATTCGTGTAGAGCCTGGCCTCTGTTGGCCACATTAATGTTAATTTCATGATAAACTCCAACCTGTAGATTGATAAACAAGATATTGAGAAATCAGTCAGTAAAATATTCCACATCTAATGAAAATTGAAAACTCAGTACAATTATAGATTACTTTTCCTCTTAAATTAAGAACAATAAATGACCAAATTACATCATTATTGGCTGGCAATATCTCACGGAATCTATAAGGCAACCATCCATAGTTTCAAAAGCATAACACTCAAAATTCTAAGAAACGAATGATCAAAAAAGATATTGTCTCACCTCCATTTCATCCTGAGTATCAATAGTGCACTCGATTCTTGTTGAAGTAGAGGAAGTCGGGATACATGGATATTGGCCAATCGTCACTTCGTTGGCGCAGTCCTCAGAGCTGAAGCCCGACCCATCAATGATGATGGTGTCGTCACTATCTCCGATGAGAGGGTCGATTGAGGAGATTGAAGGCGTCATGCACTCATAGTAGCGGAAGTAGAACTTCTCAGCGTCTGCGCCGGTAGGAAGACTAGTACTGCAGCCAGAGATCTCGGCGTCTTCTACAGTGCATGCGCCGGATGTAGTTGGGTCAGCCTCACCTGATAATGGAAAGGAAAATTGATAATGATGTTGATTGTTGTCATGTGAATACACACTAGAACAAAGGCAGAATTTGTTGACATTTCAAAGTGATGATAAGCACTATCTGAAGATGAAGAAAAAACAAGCAGAGTTGATGCATTTAAAAAATAAAACAATGCATTTTCCTTTCATTTTTAAATCGAGGGTATAATGTACCATATTGATTATTTTACACACACAGGAATGCGTATGTCACACTCTTATAATCTAAATATTTTCATGGTTCAGCAATTGACCAAAATCATAAAAGCGATTGTTGTTCTATAACTTTGTGGAATAATGTGTTACTGTCTATAATACTAGAGGCATGAAACAAAATAAATCAAGATAATATTTGTGCTGATAAGTAGTTTTCTTCATTGTGATGATATTGATTGCTTTCATTGCTTATTTTGATCTCTTGTTTTTAAAAATTACACAATATAAAACCTGATCACTGTTTCAACTTTACCTACTGTTATACTGTGTATTATTTGCATTAAAAAGCAACGACAAGTTGCACTGGCAATGCTTAACCCCTTGAGTATGGGAACCGGGTGGGCTGCTGTACAAAGTCTATGGGGATTCAAAATCTCGAAGGGAAGGGGTTATAAAACAGGAAACTGTTGTATTACCTGATGCTACGTCATGGGCCGCGCTGTACTCCCCAATCTTCACATCTAGTTCCAGGGCCAGGGACGGAGCGTCAAACACTTCCACCACACCCTTCATGAAGATAGCGCTGGCGCTGTCCACCGCTCCACTGGAGTAGTAGTAGACTCCCGGTACGTCAAACTTGAACGTATAGGAACCTGTCAACATTTGATAATAAATGTGAAATTGATTAATACATCTAATTATTATAAAATATAATATATAAGTATAAATATAAAGTATATTCCATACATTTTTCTTGAAATTAATATGACCATAGGAATGGGAGAAGGATTGAGCTTTATGTTTTTAACCCACTTACGTGATTATGTGATATGTTATCTCCATATTATAGACGTAATATTCGTTAACCCATTGATTACGGGAACCATCAACCTGGTGGGCTGTATACACAAAGTCTACAGGGATTTCAGAATCTCAAAGGGAACGGGTTAACCTATTTTGATAATGTGCAAAAGATAATGTCCCTTGTGATGGGAACGGATCGATACACAAATTAATTCAAAAAGTACTTGGATGTCATGTTTACACGAGGGTAACAACTATTTAAAAGCAGATACATGTTATTAATACTTTTTTATATCTTACACAGATAATATGATACATCATATCAACTAGAACATTATAAGTACTATTCACAGCCTATATATATATACGCAACAAATTCCATACATTTTAACCATGCAGTGGTGAACCTAATCAATTTGATATTAATATTTAATTTTATCATTTCATTCTCTGTGGACTCCAGTCTGCATATTTTCATGACCAGTTTAAAGTAGCATAAACCATCGACTTACCCGAGGACGTCTGTCTTCCGCCATTGTAGAATCCTGTGCCATCATATCCGTTCGAATCAGCGTCTTCAGTCTGTTGCACGGCATAGCCAATGCCATTCACATAGGGATCTACATTCCAGGACCACTCCACCGAGTCCCCTGCATTGACCGTCACGTACTGGGGGTTCCACTTGTAACCTTTGCCGTATTCTAGAGAAAGACAAGATAACATGACGTGATTGTCCCATTAGCTTGTCTTCCACCATCGTGCTGATCAATTTTATCATTTTTGTTTCCGTATCGACCACATTGTGCGGGTTTGAACTGTACCTGATGACCAAGGGTAATAATGCGCCTCTGAATAGGCAACTAGATAGATGGCGCTCTATAAAAGCTATATATTATTATTATTATTCTTATCAGTTTTATTACTGCTGTCAACAATCCTAATCCTCTAATCCTCTGCTGAGACATTAGCGCCCAGGGGCTAGAGATAAGAAGTGCCAACCCTGATAAAATGTACTGGATGCAAGCTTGAGTGCTCAAAAATCACTACCGCTCCTCAGCCCTCCAGGAGCGGTATTCAGCTAGCTATAGAATTACCTAATGAATAGTACGGCTTTTCACGATAAATATTGCTCAATTTAACATTGCTCAACTCAATCTTAACATGCATGTAGTAATAATTTAGTCAGTGCCACACATGTAGAGATCCACATTCAATTGCCACTACATAGTTTCCCCTGCATCAATGGTCAGGTACTAGGGGTTCCACTTGTAACATATCAAGAAAAAGGCAAGAAAAAATGATACAGATAAAATACAGCTCGTGTCCCCCAATAATTCAAAAAAAATAATATAAACACAGGGGTACAAATTCTTTAACAAAAATATTAGAAATACATAGAGTGTGTCCCCAATCATTTGGACCGTGCCACACAATGGGAGTATGGTTAATACAGCCATTGGCGTATATTTGTTCGGAAAGCACAATGCATTGGGGGGGGGGGGGAGCAATTGTTCACAAACAATGCTCGCCCCTCCAATGCATTGTGTTTTCCGAACAGATTTACGCCCGTGACTACAGCCATCTATGGAAATTAAATGGTTAACGTACAAGACATAATACTTACTGCTATGCCTGCCCATGTTATCCACTTGGTAGGTCACGCTGCTGGATGAAGTGATACAGCTCAGTTCTCCATCCTCCACGCTCTCAATCTCACAGGGATTGTTGCCCATGGCAACGGTGATGTTGTCGGCATCACTGCCAAAGCCAGCTCCGGTGAGGATCACAGTGGTGCCACCTTGCAGGGAGCCCATGTCAGGGAACACTCCAGTCACCTCAAAGGTATAGGTGAACATACCAATGGCGCTGTTCGAGGAAGATGAAAAGATGTTGGGATACTTTCTTACATATCAAATTCATGCAATTAGATAATGTTTCACGTCTTTCAGAGCAATTAATATTGATACAAATTATACAGAAAGATTGTTTCATTTTGCATAAAGAATCATTGGGTTGTTGAAGAAGAGCAAAACAGAGTTAATATATATATGCAAGTTTGAAACCCATAAAGCCAAGCAAAATGCTTTGGAAAAGATATATGCAAATGTATAAATGATCCTATGATAATCATCAAATTCACAACTGGTTATGCTCATAACACAGTAATCAGCTACATGTTTATGTTCTGTTAATTGTTTAAATGTGCAGATCGAGATATACCCAGATGCTCTAAGAAGGAATATTGCTAATTTTCCCGGCGGCAGCATCATATGACTTATTCAACGGCAAACAAATCCACTCAGTAGGCTGATGAAAATGTGCATCCAAGCACTTCCAATCGGTAAGATAAACAGTTTATGTTGTGTGATATTGTTTTTTAAATTTTTTTTTAATGCCTACCTTTTATCAGCCAGACCTAACAATGGTTATGCTCATTGCAGTGTTCACCTATATAATTATTCCTTTAAATAATAGACGTCACATAATAATAAAATGAATAATACAGGTTACTTACTATATGGCCCTATTCACAACGTATCATAGCGCTTACAAGTATAACAATTAATACATAAAACATAACAACACGATTGACTGCTTCGATCAACGCCAACAAAATCCGCACAGTAGGCTGATGAACATGTGCATCCAAGCACTTCCAATTGATAAGCAAAACAGATGTACAGTACATGTACATGTATGTTGGGTGACTTCATTTTTTTTTGTTTCTATTGCTTTACCTTGTGTCAGCGAGACCAAAGCCGTCAATGTTGACATCGACTTCATATTCACCCGGTGGGCTCGAGGGCAGCTCACACACAATGCTGGAGGCAGACTGAGATGTGACCTCGCACACGGCAGATCCAATCATCACAGAGGCTCCACTCGATCCAAATGATGAACCACTGATTGTCAAATCGCCACCACCTTTATCAAGAAAACAGCATTTGTATTAAGTAATGTATGCCAGAGACCACTCAGATGACAAATTAGTACTGTTCCTATACCAATAGGTTGTCAATAGAATCACAATAACGTCCCATAATATTTATACAACCTTCCAATACTTTACCATGTATTTTCTTTTCGGGGGGGGGGGGGGCAAATCTATGCAAACATATTAAGCATTTCTGTTCAAATCTTACTTAGATTACATTTTAATCTTATCCAAATTTTGTCAAGTTTATATAGAGTAAAATTTTCACCAATTACTAGTTTTCGCAAATTTCAAGAAGAAAATCACCTAGGACACTGCTGTAATCCGGGCTGATCCCCGAGACTGTGGGGGTGAGGCTGGAGTCATAAGTAAATCCATTGGTCAATGTGGCTGTAGTTGAGCCGATGGAGATGACTATGTCGGCATCGCTTGTAGATCTACGACGGCGACGACGTGAACTCGACTGTATCAATTAAAGAATTCATGAAGGCGGGTTTAGAAAAGGCATGCTTTAATCAATCTGTTCTTCCAAGATATTTACAAATCAAGGCAGTTGAAATTGCTGATCAATAATTTTACACTGCCAAACAAATGCCAAACAGACGAACATGAACGTTCAACATAAAAGTTCACTCATGTTTTCTCAAGTGTACCAAAACTCTACTAGAATATGTGAAGTGTTACTTTTAAACCTTAAACTATCCCTTTAAATAATTAAGGGAACCTACCTCGACTAGAATTGTGCAGGCAATCTCATCATAGCTTGAAGACTGGATGACGCATTCGTTGCTACCAATCATGACCGCCACGTCATTCATGCCTCCCCCAAGACCGTACCCAGAGATCACCACCTCCGTGCCTCCTGCTGTGCCACCCTCTTCTGGTGAGATACTTGTAACGTCGTAGTCGTACTCGAACTCTAGGCCACCTGGAGATGTTGTTTAAACAGCAATTATACTAGTTACATAAACAGCATAATGGTAATTGTATAGCGTAAAAACCCAAGTTAATATTCCTAATGAGTGATCGAATTATCAGGAAAAACATGAATTTCTTTTGAGGATTAAGGCTGATCAAGAATCAAAACAAAATAAACACCTACATAGAGAATGTAAAGCAATACTAACTAATGATGACCCACATGCCGACTCTTCTCTTTGACAGCATGGCACACATATTTGAATTGTGGAGAAGGCAGCCGGGCAAACATAGTATTTGGTCATCTTTGAGCTTTTGAAAAGTTTGCAAATTCAACTCATTCAAAGTAGCTTATTTCTAGTAGCAAAGCCCCCAAATTGCTTACATATTTACTGCTTAAAGTTGTAATTATACCATTTGTAACTATATTGCACAGTATTATTATTTACCAAACACCACACTGATGAAATACTATCTTGTCCATTATAATGGTTCTACATTTAATTTGGTGTCATTTACTTCCGCTTGGTTGTACATGATGTAACGCTGGAAAATTAGAAACACTGTTTTTGTACCTGCTGGAAGCTGTGCATTCCCCCTGCCATCTACGACCACACTGACATTGTATACGCCTCCCTGAGCCTCCCCAACGCTGCAGACGATACGCGTTGCATTCGCTTCAGTCACCATACAGTCTGCTCCGCCGATCGTCACATTGTTGCCATAGAGATTGTCACTGAATGCCGTACCTCTAATGACAACCTCGGTGCCTGAGTTTGCAGAACCTGACACCAAGTGGTTAAAAGGAATACATTCATTTATTTTCATTAGAAAGCTCAACAGTTTTGAAAATCCCTGAAATAAAAAAAACGTTTCACTATTTAACCATTAACAAAAAGGAATCAAATAAGATAGCATATATATTTTTGCAAAATAAGAATTGATATTGACTATTTTAACCAAACCAGCTTCAGAAATTCTATTCCACTCTCAAGAATACATACCACATCAATTCAATTTCAATCTCAATTTTATTTCCAATATATAAAACAACAACATCAAATTACAAAATATTAAAGTGAAAATTAATCAAATATCACATTATTACGTCGATATGATGGAGTAGTATAAAATTATACAATCAATTAAATTGGAAATATGGGAAGCTCGCAAAGCTGAAGCTTGAATAAAATGGATGACACTAATATAGAAGTTGATATATTTGTGATGTATAAGGAAATTACACAACTGATAGACAAAAAGGGACATCATACATCAGCAAAACACTGTTTCTGTTTTGTTTTCCTTGCTTCCCTTGTTTGTTTGTTTTTAGTGGGTTAATTAGGGTATGGGAATCTGTAATAATTATAAAGACCAAAACCTACCTTGAGATGGTGAGATAGATACCAGGGTGGGGGTTGCAGGAGGGGCGTACTCGAAGGAACAGGAGCTGTCACTGCAAGAGGATGGGATGCCATTGACGATCACCTCCACCTGTTGATGGGAATGAGATTGATGATGCAAAATGCTACTGAAAAAATGCTTATCTACCATAATAATAATAACAATATAGAGCACTTATAATGCGCCATGACTCTAGTACACTATCCCCGGCGCAAGGCCTGTATAATAAAATGAGAGTTAATATGGGGCCTACATTTTCGATCCTAGCAGAATATTCTTCAGAGGCTAAATGAGGATGGTACATAGAGAACCAAATACTATATAGGCATATAGGCATACATGTACAAACAGACAGCTAGAAAAAGGAGGTATATATAGACACAAATACAGACAACTGAAAAAAGAGGTGGATACATTGAACAGTACAATTTTTTGAGGCAGGAATAAGGTAGAACAGATATGAACGTGATAAATGGGGCAAGGTTTGTAGATGGCACAATATCAAATTTGTATTTTTAAACCAGTATATATATATATGCATATTAATATAATATTGTATTTTGTCCGTTAGCAAGACAAATGCTGCTCTTTACAAATGTACAAATGGGGACCTGGTAAGAGTGGAAACTTTATATACATAACTGTGTGTGCATTATGGCTACAGTATCAGACTGCATTGCTAAAATGGAGTAGAAAGTGAATGTCACTTGCATATATTGATTGTGAGGGTTTGTCTAATGACCAGGTTTAAATATATGTAAAGCCATTTCATACATACATGTATTTCATAGTTTTAGAAGTAATTATTCATCATCATATGTACAATAAACATAGATATAACGTTAGGGTTAGAATTAGGGTAAGGGTTATCAGACAAAAATATACTTCACACATAACATAGCTAACGTTCGTTCCATCAAAGATAGTACGAGTATTGGACAGGATCGACTGGAATTTAGTATACCTGCATTTAATTGCTGATTACATAGCTGAAATATCCACAAAAAGACACGACAGCACTGTCAATAGTTGTATACATATATATAGCATTATCATGATTACAAATATAAACAATATAAGTTATGATCACAATTATGATCATTGGGATGGTAACTATATATTTGACACTTAAATACAAACCTGCGGTTTAGTTGCTACAGTCCTGAGAAACTCTGCTGGGATCTTGTCCAGTAATACACTGCCCTTTGCCACGCTCTCAGTTGAGACATTTACCATGGTGATATTGTTGTACAGGTTGTTTTCTGTAACCTGTAAAAAGATTAATTGATTGATAGAGTTTCTTGATGTAAATGGATAGCTATTACATAAAAAATTGTTTGTACAACAGGTTCAATAGATTTTTTAGAAATGTGTTAACCTGCAGCTGTGATCATTCCTTACCGTTCAAATCCCCCCTTTTATTATCAGAATCACAATCATTAAAATATCATTATAATCAACATCACATCTTCACCATAATTATGCGCACTGTTGCCTTAATCACTACCACCCTCATCAACTTCACTATTACCATCATCATCATCAAAATCATCCTCATTAACATCACTGGCTGCATTTGTAGCCATGCTGGTGACAATAAATATCATTTTCAGCAATTCCATCATCATCATCATCAATCAACATCATCAGCATCATCATCATCATCATTATCATCATCATCATCAGCATCAGCATCATCATCATTATCATTATCATCATCATCATCATCATCATCATCATTTTCATCTGTATCATCAGCAGTCTTTATTGTCATTGTCATATCCCTCATCTAAATCAACATCGTCATCATCAGGAGCAGAATAATTAGCAGCATCCTCATCATCACAATCATGATCGTCATCACCATGGTAATGATCCTGGACTTTACCTGGAGCATGCCCTGACTGCCTCCCTTGCTGACCCACTTGACATTCCAGGAGAAGCCCTTGCAGTTTCCAGACCGGGTCACTTTGAGGTCTCCAGCACCATCCAGGTAGGTCTCCAGAGTTTCCTGCATCTGAGTCGCGGTGCTCTGGCCGCTGATATCTGCAGGATGCAACATTATACACAACATTCAAGGGATCTACATCTACATGTACATGTAGTACCTGGCAGATGGTTGACAAAATGTGTATTTCTGGGATCTGATATACTTATGTCCATCGAGTGATGTGTGAACATTATGGGTCCTCTCCTTGACTGAGGTCAAAGGATGAGCATGCATGCAACGATATTTAATGCAAACTGTTCAATCAAATAACAATGTTTTCACTTATTGGCTAAATATGATTATCACCCCTGCATGTTTTACAACACTATCACCATACCTTTGACGACACTGCCTCCTTCCTGTGTGAGGGTGAAGGTGCCAAAGACCGGAGGAGTGGCCCGCTTGATGGACATAACCGATATGGCAGCGGTGGGGTCCCAGACTCTACTCGTGAACGTGGCTTGGTCGCTACCGCTCTCTACATCCCCAGAGTTGATGTCCGTTCCCAGCACGTCAATGAGAGGGAAGTCGTAGCCGCAGTTGGCTGGGATGATCTCGACATCGTAGCCGTTGCCGATCTCCTCTACCGCAATGTCAAGGATGAAGTTGCCGTTAGGACTTGCAGCAGAAATACGGCCTCCATCTGTATGTTTCACAAATGTATTGCATAAATGTTTTTTATTTTAACAAGCAAAAAATTGTATGATTATAAATGAAGATTGACATCAGGAATACACAATCTTTCTCATTTGGCCTATGTCAGTTTCAAAATCTGGTTGGGCATGAATAAGGCCTCCGTCTATATGTTTGTATTTCATAAATGTTTTTATTTGTACAAGCAAAAAAAAGTATGATTATGGATGAAGCATACACAATTTTGTTCTCATTTGGCCAATGGCAGTTTCAAAATCTGGTTTTCTGAACATGCCACCAAGATAAACTTTCATAAAATGTTGCTGGCCCTGGGTCATCAGACCAGCGTCAGTGTTGAACCTGATCTGCAGATATCATGCACAACCAAATAATGTACATGTATGTCACATGATGTATTAAAGGTGATTGGTCCCTAGTAATTCAAGCACAGGGAAAACTGGACAGAAATATAGACCGGGAATTGTAAAAATGAATACGAGCAAAATCAAAATTGGGCTTTCTCGGTATTCGAACCTGAGACCAACTGATTGTTAGACCATGCGCTCAACCAACTGAGCTAGAAAGCTCTTTTCATGGCTCCATGCACGTCCCAGAAGCCCATTTCAATGCCCGTGGTGGTATAGGTGTATGCAGACTGGGCCCTCTTACCGAATACCAATAGTTTCACAGTACAAAACAACAATATGCATCAAAGAAAAGTGGAAATTATACAAGCAGCTGCATAAACCCATAAAGAATACATCTAATACGTGCGGTTTACGGGTACACCATGTGAGATGGGTGGATTGGTAAGTCCTGAAAAGGACTATGGTAGTCCTAGAAAGGACTGTTGGGATAGTCCTGAAAAAGACTGTTGGTATTCTTTCTTGGAGAGTCCTAAAAAGGACAATTGGTAGTCCTAGAAAGGACTGTTGTTAGTCCTAGAAAGGACTGTTGGGATAGTCCTGAAAAGGACTGTTGGTATTCTTTCTAGGAGAGTCCTAAAAAGGACAATTGGTAGTCCTAGAAAGGACTGTTGATAGTCCTAGAAAGGACTGTGGTATTGCGAGGAGAGGGTGGATGGTAGGAGGGACTCGACGTTTCGAATAGGTTGACTATCCGTCGTCAGGAGTGGGGATCTGTTGGCGTGCGCGGCTATAAGGGTAGGGATTGCGGACGCGGGTGACGTACTATCGATTGGGAGCGCTATCGGCGACGCGTTGTGTGTGCTGCCGACGCTGGTGGCGCTGTAGTCTCTCGGCTCGCTGGGTGCGGACGTGGGTGACGCAAGGCTGCTCTGCGGCTGGCGGCGGTTGATACTCGGCTGGCTGGCTGGCTGGCTGTTGACGCTGGCGGCGCTGTAATCTCTCGGCTCGCTGGTCGCGGACGTGGGTGACGCAAGGCTGCTCTGCGGGTGGTGGCGGTTGAAGTTCGGCTGGCTGGCTGGCTGGCTGTTGACGTTGGCGGCGCTGTAATCTCTCGGCTCGCTGGTCGCGGATGCGGGTAACGCTAGTCTGTTCTGCGGGTAGCGGCGGGTGGTGTGCGGTTGGCTGGCTGGCTGGCTGTTGCATTGTGGTGTGCTGGTTGCGGATTTGAGTGGTGCTAGGCTGCTCGGTTTCCTCTGTGGGTGGCGGTGGGTGATGTGTGGCTGGTTGTGTAGGCTGTGTCGGCGGTCTATTTGTGTCCTTGTTGATGAGTGGTTTCCAGATGTCGCTGATGTATAATCCTGTATCTTGAGGTACTGTGTTGTGGCGGTGAATTTCGATGGCTTCTCGGATGCGGCGTGTGCCCAACTAACAATTGGACGTTTTCTGAACGTTCTAAACAGGTTCAAAGTTGGTTATTTGGACGTTCTCTGAAAACGTTTTTAAAACGTTTATTTGTGGAAGGTTGAAAACGTTTTTAGAACGTTCCAAATGGACGTTTTTAGAACGTTGTTTAAACGTTAGAAAAACCAATAAAAAACCTTTCATGTATTTGCTTTTAAGTGCAAGGACCAACAGAACGTTTTAAGAACGTTCTGTAAACGTTCATTAAAGACGAAGACCTATGGAACCTAATAAAAACGTTTTAAGAACGTTTTTTAAACGTTCATTAAAGACGAAGACCTACGGAACCTAATAAAAACGTTTTGTAAACGTTCTGTAAACGTTCATTAAAGACGAAGACCTACGGAACCTAATAAAAATGTTTTGTAAACGTTCTGTAAACGTTTTGTGTTTGCTGGGTAAAAGCTTCCCTATTGCCTTAAAAGGGCATAAACGGCTGTTTTAGCGCATATAAATCGATATGGGGGCATATTGTTGAGGGTCAAATTTGGTTTTCTCAGATTCGATTATTTTCCGTGTTCCACAAAATTTGGAAACGAGCAAAGTGGAGATTGTAGAGCATTCGACGAAGATTGGTTTTCGATAGTGTTTAAAAGCTTCCCTATTGCCTTAAAAGGGCATAAACGGCCGTTTTAGCGCATATAAATCGATTTGGGGGCATATTGTTGAGGGTCAAATTTTGTTTTCTCAGATTCGATTTTTTTCCGTGTTCCACAAAATTTTGAAACGAGCAAAGTGGAGATTGTAGAGCAAAATGTATTCGTTTCAAGCAATAACGAGCAGATTCGACGAAGATTGGTTTTCGATAGTGTTTAAAAGCTTCCCTATTGCCTTAAAAGAGCATAAACGGCTGTTTTAGCGCATATAAATCGATATGGGGGCATATTGTTGAGGGTCAAATTTGGTTTTCTCAGATTCGATTATTTTCCGTGTTCCACAAAATTTGGAAACGAGCAAAGTGGAGATTGTAGAGCATTCGACGAAGATTGGTTTTCGATAGTGTTTAAAAGCTTCCCTATTGCCTTAAAAGGGCATAAACGGCCGTTTTAGCGCATATAAATCGATTTGGGGGCATATTGTTGAGGGTCAAATTTTGTTTTCTCAGATTCGATTTTTTTCCGTGTTCCGCAAAATTTTGAAACGAGCAAAGTGGAGATTGTAGAGCAAAATGTATTCGTTTAAAGCAATATCGAGCAGATTCGACGAAGATTGATTTTCGATAGTGTTTAAAAGCTTCCCTATTGCCTTAAAAGGGCATAAACGGCTGTTTTAACGCATATAAATCGATATGGGGGCATATTGTTGAGGGTCAAATTTTGTTTTCTCAGATTCGATTATTTTCCGTGTTCCACAAAATTTGGAAACGAGCAAAGTGGAGATTGTAGAGCATTCGACGAAGATTGGTTTTCGATAGTGTTTAAAAGCTTCCCTATTGCCTTAAAAGGGCATAAACGGCCGTTTTAGCGCATATAAATCGATTTGGGGGCATATTGTTGAGGGTAAAGTTTTGTTTTCTCAGATTCGACTTTTTTCCGTGTTCCACAAAATTTGGAAACGAGCAAAGTGGAGATTGTAGAGCAAAATGTATTCGTTTCAAGCAATAACGAGCAGATTCGACGAAGATTGGTTTTCGATAGTGTTTAAAAGCTTCCCTATTGCCTTAAAAGAGCATAAACGGCTGTTTTAGCGCATATAAATCGATATGGGGGCATATTGTTGAGGGTCAAATTTGGTTTTCTCAGATTCGATTATTTTCCGTGTTCCACAAAATTTGGAAACGAGCAAAGTGGAGATTGTAGAGCATTCGACGAAGATTGGTTTTCGATAGTGTTTAAAAGCTTCCCTATTGCCTTAAAAGGGCATAAACGGCCGTTTTAGCGCATATAAATCGATTTGGGGGCATATTGTTGAGGGTCAAATTTTGTTTTCTCAGATTCGATTTTTTTCCGTGTTCCGCAAAATTTTGAAACGAGCAAAGTGGAGATTGTAGAGCAAAATGTATTCGTTTAAAGCAATATCGAGCAGATTCGACGAAGATTGATTTTCGATAGTGTTTAAAAGCTTCCCTATTGCCTTAAAAGGGCATAAACGGCTGTTTTAGCGCATATAAATCGATATGGGGGCATATTGTTGAGGGTCAAATTTTGTTTTCTCAGATTCGATTATTTTCCGTGTTCCACAAAATTTGGAAACGAGCAAAGTGGAGATTGTAGAGCATTCGACGAAGATTGGTTTTCGATAGTGTTTAAAAGCTTCCCTATTGCCTTAAAAGGGCATAAACGGCCGTTTTAGCGCATATAAATCGATTTGGGGGCATATTGTTGAGGGTAAAGTTTTGTTTTCTCAGATTCGACTTTTTTCCGTGTTCCACAAAATTTGGAAACGAGCAAAGTGGAGATTGTAGAGCAAAATGTATTCGTTTAAAGCAATATCGAGCAGATTCGACGAAGATTGGTTTTCGATAGTGTTTAAAAGCTTCCATATTGCCTTAAAAGGGCATAAACGGCCGTTTTAGCGCATATAAATCGATTTGGGGGCATATTGTTGAGGGTCAAATTTTGTTTTCTCAGACTCAATTTTTTTCCTTGTTCGACAAAATTTCGAAACAAGCAAAGTGGAGATTGCAGAGCAAAATGTAATCGTTTCAACCCAACTAACAATTGGACGTTTTCTGAACGTTCTAAACAGGTTCAAAGTTTGTTATTTGGACGTTCTGTGAAAACGTTTTTAAAACGTTTATTTGTGGAAGGTTGAAAACGTTTTTAGAACGTTCCAAATGGACGTTTTTAGAACGTTGTTTAAACGTTAGAAAAACCAATAAAAAACCTTTCATGTATTTGCTTTTAAGTGCAAGGACCAGCAGAACGTTTTAAGAACGTTCTGTAAACGTCCATTAAAGACGAAGACCTATGGAACCTTATAAAAACGTTTTAAGAACGTTCTGTAAACGTCCATTAAAGACGAAGACCTATGGAACCTTATAAAAACGTTTTGTAAACGTTCTGTAAACGTTTTGTGTTTGCTGGGTGTTCCAATGTTTGATGGTGGTGATGAGTTTGCTGTCGTCCCATTGAATGACGTGTTCGTGCTGTTGTGCGTGCTTGACAATGGCTGATTTGTCCCAATCGCTGAGTCTGTAGCTAGTCTTGTGTTCCTTTAGTCGTGTTTCTAGATTTCTGCCTGTTTCCCCAATGTAGACTTGACTGCATTCGCATGGTATTCTGTAGACTCCTGCTTTCTTGTGAGGTGGATGCTTGTCCTTGTGAGTGTGGAGTGCCGAGTGGAGCTTGTTGGATGAGCTATGACGAACTTTGATGTCTGCTGTCTGAAGGATGCGTTGAATCTTGTGTGAGGCTGGTCCGATATATGGTAGAACAACTGTTTGTGTCGGTGGTGTAGCTACTGGTTGGTCTTCTTCAGTTGTGGCGACGGGCTTGCTGGTTTCAGGACTATCCCAACAGTCCTTTATAGGACTACCAACAGTCCTTTCTAGGACTACAAACAGTTCTTTTTAGAACTCTCCTAGAAAGAATACCACAGTTCTTTTCAGAACTACACCAACAGTCCTTTCTAGGACTACCATAGTCCTTTTCAGGACTTACCAATCCACCCATCTCACATGGTGTACCCGTAAACCGCACGTATTATATACACCACCATGGAAACCGATACTTATAAGCAACATTTAAAGAATACATCTGTTGTAAAATTTCTTAAAGAATCTCAAAATCGACTTTCTTGTAAACCCTTCCAAAAAAAAGAAGCCTCTTAATTCCAGACGCAAAATTTTGTGTTGTATTACCGAACGTGATCGATTATCCCCGTTTTGCATGGGAATGTCATTGACTTGCGCGCTGCCACAGCAAAACGTGCATAAAATGCCCTAGGACGCCTATTTTCTTTGGGAAATGATGGGAAAATTTTGCTGAACGTCGATTTATTATCCTTCGTTAATGCCGCCTGTCAAATCCAACTTTCAAATTTAAGACATTTTTCCTAAGTATGTAAATTTGGTTGTGTCGGGTAATACGACACGTTCCGTAATACTAACACAACACCTTGCTATACTTACAGGAATCATCTTGTCTTCCGATGAATACATTGTCGACAAAGAACCCGTCATCCACTTTGGCATACAGACGAAGACGGTAGAGAGAGAGCGGTGTGCCGGAGTAGTAGTTGGGGTACCACCACTGGCTTTCTATCACAGCTAACAGGTCAACACACGTATGCTGCCAGCTGTTAACGATACAAATTATATATCACATATTAAGTTTTCATTATTTGGGGGTAATTGTTATAATAAGCACATAATAAGCACATACTGTAAACGTGGTAATGTTCGCGGATTTCACGCTGAAGTCGGCATCCGCGAATATTAAAACCCGCGAAATATAAATGCGCGATTTGCAATGCGTGTGACCACTTGCCCTGCGGCGAAATTAAAAAGCCACAATTGTGTTTTTGTATCACTCAGCGCGAAATATTAATCAAGCAAAAATAACGAAGTTTACAGTATTTACTAAATGTACTATAATTTTTACAATGTACATGTATATTTATATTTTAATTTAATTTGTAATTCATGTAGAATTCAGTTGTAAGTTGTAATACCATTCATCTATCTATATATAGTCCCTCGTCATTTGTTTTGTAATTTTGGCAGTATATTTCAAATCATATACATGTATGTGCAACGTACCACAACAAGATGCTGATACTTTTAATTAGTCCAATTTACTTCCAAATGATACCACATATTACTAAATGTATGTAGAATACATGACTATATTCATTTTATACATTCACTTCAAGTTCTATATTATCATTTACCATGAAAATAACAGAAATCTGGTTAAAATTGTATGGGACCTGAAATATGAAGTCAGCTATGTCTGCAGTCTGTTATTATTAGGATTTAAATATTGAAGAATGCGAGTAAGAGAATTAGGGGGCATTACAACTTTTTATAAGCATACATGTAGACTAAGCTGTCACTTTGAGTGAAGATGTGTGACACTTTCACACCGTAGACTTGCTGGACCTCGTCTTTGTCTCACGACTGCCACAAAGCAGCTATAGGCCTCGTGTTACAACTATCCAATGGATGCATGTATAGACTTGCAATTGCCTGTTGCTCTGAGAGATTTTTGTGACACTCTATCAACATAGGCTTGCTGGACGTTGTCTTTGTCTCACGGCTGCCACAGAGCAGCTATAGGCCTCGTGTTACAAATATCTTAAGGATGCATGTATAGACTTACCCGTCGCTCGGAGTGAAGGTGTGTACGTACTCTGACAACATAATAATTATGTTTGCTAGAACTTGTCTTTGTCTCACGGCTGCCACAGAGCGCATATACCCAGGTGTATAAATGGGGACTCGGTAGGAGGTGAAAGCCTACAGTAATTATGTGAAGGATCTTCTCAATGCCCATGAAAGGCTTTGAAGGAATGCTCCCCAGGGAGTGGAGATGGTGCACACAATGTGTGCTGGTTTGCATTGTATCCTATGACCGGGATAATAATATCATTGTAAAGCGCTTAGAGATGATTATCAATCATATTAGGCGCTATATAAATCAAGTATATTATTATTATTATATAGGCCTTGTGTTATAAAGGATGCATGTATAGACTTACCTGTCGCTGGGAGTGTGGGGGAGTGATACTCTGACGGCATAGGCTTGCTGGGTCTTCTCCTTATCCATCCAGCGGACCCAGATGTAGAACCAGTTCTCCAGACCTGTTCCACGGTGACCCAGGCAAAACTATAAAAACAAAAGAAAACGTTTAGCTAAATGATTGAAACATATATGCCACAATCTAAAATACAAATCCATTTGATCTACCTATTTTTATACAACAATGTCAAGCTACATGTACATGTCTCCATTTGGTTTATCCACTTTGTGATATAATACTACCCGATGTCCACAACAAACCATACAAAGTATCACATTATTAAATACTTCAGTTTAAAAAAAACGTAAAAGTTGAAGAATAGAATTGTGTCAGCATGCATGCTCATTGATTTACATATTATAATATGATAATAATCCAAATACATAATCATTTTCTTAATTGTATAGATGTTAATTTTCGTAATATGGAGTGAAAAGGGAAATGAAGTATACAATTCTGTCAATCAGACTTACTTTGCCATAGTAGCGTAGATCGATCATTTCGTTTGTGTCGTCAGTATAGAACAACCAGTCGGGTGTCTGTACAGATGCACGTCCGCAGAACGGTTCCTGATCGGTCACACGCGTGCCCGAGAGAGGACTCTCATCTTCATTTTCAAAGTCCTCAAAGAACTTGGTGTTTCCATTAGAACGTGTTGAATCACACTGAACAGTGATCATATCAACAAGAGCAGCGCGAACCTAAATAAGATAAGATACAATAATAGTAACATAGTAATTGTAATCACAATATGATGATCATAACGGCAGACTTTATGAGTATATAAAAAACAATACTACTAATAATAATAAACTTATATAATGCAAATGTGATGGTTAAAATGTCCATCTAGAAAACAAACGTCTACCTTCCAGCCTACATATCTTGTTCCATTGTAAAAACATAATATATCTGATTTAATATATTTCAATTCATTTAGCTTTGTATTCATCTATACCGTGGGTGCTAGAGAACCCGGCCAGTCACACACACAACACAGATTAGCACAGTGCGTCATTGACTTTGTACACGCACCGTGCGCGGTGGCCGGGTTCTCCTGCACTGCGATAAATTGAACCTTGGTGCATGAAATCGCGCCGTGCGGAAACCCGCTTTGCCGTTGAGCGATAATTTTTTATCAGCGAAGGCACCGCGATATTACGGTCCAATTGGTGTAAGTTTCTACCGAAATGAACTACTGAGCGTAAATTTACAAAAGCGAGAATAAAGATTATAAAAATTGAAATCTCAAATTATCGTGAACAAAATAAAAAATAACAAATTTTGAAGTTTAAAGACTGACTTTCAAGCGATTTTCTGGATAACCAGGAGGACTACAGAACAGCAATATACATGTATTTTATGAGCAATATGCAGATAAATTGTTTGATATAAGTTTTGAGTCGCATGTTCAGTGCATTCTCGGCAAATCTAATTTCAAAGGTAGCCCTGTCCATTTTTTGGCCGGGTTCCCCCCCCCCCCCCCCCCCCCGGTCCGGGTTCTCCAGCACCCACGGTACTACATAAATCGCCAACTAAAGCCCTTGTCCAAGGTTAATGCAGATGAAAGGCGGAATGTGCGGGATATAAGTACAGTAGCTACCATTATTATTATTGTTATTTTAAGTCTATCATTATTTGTACGCCTGAAGAAGAATCTACCAATATTTGATAGCTCGCGGCTTCATTGATTTACATTTTATTATTATATGCATTGAAAAGAGAGTAAATGCTGAATGATATGCTAAATATAGTAGCCTAGCTATTTGTGACAGTTTTTATTGTGTGTTCTGAGAGATATCAGAGCTCTTCGATAATTATAAAGAGGTACCACTGCACTGGCACAATACGTACATCATCAGCTGAAGAGCTAAAGGTCAGGGTGTCGGACAAGCGTCCACCGAAAGAGAGTTTGAAGCTGGAGGGAGCCGTGCTGTTCTCCACGGCCTGAGAGACCCTGGTGATGTTGACTCGCACCTCCTCATCACTCGATGCCTCTTCCAGAAGGGAGTAGGTTGCTAGAAGAGAATGGAGAGATTTGCATAAGATATAACGGAGATATAATGGGGAATACTTGACTTAATTGGGTTAGAATAGTTTGCCCGATCGATGCATCTAACAGTAGAAGGAAGTTTGCATGGAGATGAATCGGACTAGACAGTACTGATAAGGGAGATAATTTGTCTCAGGTTAGAATAGTTTGTCGGAACATGGTCAAAACATCACCAGCAATTAATGATCAAATACATGGAATACTGTAGATTATTATAAATAAATAATATTTTTGTTTTTGTTTGATATAGTTTGCCTGAATTATATTGGTTAATTTTGCAAGAAATTTGTAATTAAGATGTGGAATAGATAGCAAAAAGATGCCACAATGAAAGAAAAACCCTGGGGCAAGATTTGTTCACACAGAAATTAGATTGGGGCTAGTTTGCAACAAGAGATATTAGACATCTTTAACAAGAACTAATTTGCTCCTTACTTACAGTCAAGTATCACATATTCATAATGCAGATCATATACACTATAGTACTGTACATGTACTAGCTGAAGATATTTATGTTGGTGCTAATAATACCTGGCAAGGCCTATTTTCTCCCAGATGCTTGCTTACCAATTTCAGAGAACATGACGGAGTAGACGGTTGCCATGCCAACCTCTTGTGATGTGACAATCACAGACAGGTTTGTAGAGGTGTTGCCCATGGGGAGCTGGATCTGGTTCAGTGCATACTGGACAGCCATTGCAGAGGCACCAACCTCAATGTCATCTGCACGGAAACAAAAACATGAAACATTTAAAGTGATCCATATAACTTTGTAAAAATTCATCCAAAATCACTCAGAGATTTCATACTTCTCTTAATTGTGCCTTGTTGTTTGGCTTATGGTAACAGAAGAATGAAATGGGTTTTGTTGTTTCAAATGACTCCATAATTATGGATATATGATTGAATTTGGTGCCTTCCATACAGCTCTTTTAAAAAAAAGGGGGGGGGGGGTTGATCTATTCATTACCCCCTCCCCCATTAAACAAAAGAACTTTCCACAGATCTACACTACTGGAATAATCTGCTATAGATACCCTTAACAGACACTGGGAAATGCACGCACTCACCAGTAGAGACATTCTGGTAGCTGAGCCTGAAGTAACCCATATCTCCACTACCCTCCGTGGTACCGGAGCCCTCCGTGGTACCGGAGCCCTCAGTGGTACCAGCGTCAGTGGTGGTTTCAGCCGTGGTACTGTTGGCGGCACCACTGGAGGTAGCCATGGGGGATGAAGCAGTGGATGCAGAGTCATCGCAGAACAACCCTGTGCAACCGGTGCTAACCATCACCTCCTGAACCTCCAGGATGCTGGAACCGTACGTCAACGTCTGCAGAGGATTAAAGAGAAGGGGTTTTGTGGTTTAGAGGGCGCTCCATGTTGTACATAAATGCGAGCTAGTTTTTCATGAGAGGCAATATAGGGCCTAAATATGTCACCGACTGCTGAGGATTTATTAAAGGGAAGGGATTTTGTGGTTTAGAAGGCGCAATTTTTATTTAACCCTAAAAAGGCCGGGCTATTTGAGGTCTTTCTACAGCATGGGGGGGGGGGGCATTATCCCCCCCTTAAGATCTTGGCCAGGAAGCAGCAATCGCCGTGAAAATGTGCATGTATTTTAAGTGAAGTGAAGAATATGGTAATTTTATTTTGTTTTAATTCATTAATTTGCATATTTATCACAATTTATGCAAATAAGGTTATGAAATTCATATGTTTACCCATAAATCATATATTCTTCCTAATTAAGCATTAGTGATCACTAAATATATTCTTTAGAACATTTAGAATAATAATACAACAACAAAATTGGAAAAGCCATGGGTGGTATTCTGTAAGGTTCTTTCTTAGGAGGGCCTACATTTAATACAGTCTCTATAGAGCATCACAAGAAAAGAAAAAAACTTGATTTGGGTTGTGGCTGTTTTTCAGCAAGTCTGTCATACACATTATCACAATTAAACAAATCAACAATAGTATCATTCTTAAAAGTAAGAACATTAAACTAAAAGAAAGGCACATTTATAACAATGTAACTATAAAAATACAATTAGCCTACCTTTACATTAGAACTGTGGAAGATTCATGGAACCATCTTTATGATGGGAAAGCACAGTTGGTATTTACTGTATTTATATAGGGCCAGCTGGCAAGCTACATGTAGCTTACCTGAAATTCATTCTGTACATCAGACACAATATCGATGGTCTGTTCCTCACTAACGGCACCGGAGTACTGTGATGCGATGAGAGGAGTGTCGTACATGTAGACACCGATCTTGACGTAATCCCCTCCACTATACTCCCTATGACGCCCCTCAAAGTAGTAATACTGACCCGCTTGGAGGGTCATCTTGGCAGAGATCTGACCCTCAAACCGGTCATACCTGTTGGCATAGCTGGGGCACTCTGCAATTTCAACCTATTAATAAAGTAAAAGGGCAAATACAGAAATAATGATCTAACCTTCCTTTAGATAAATGAGTGTCAAATTAAGGGTGCATAAATATGGGTGCATGTATAAAGTGTGGGACCTAGCTATTACATAAAACTAACATACAGTATACAGTACCTTGCTATGGACATAAAATGCATAAATGATGTTATGAAAAAGTGTTGAATGTAAATATATACAAAATAATGTGTTGATGAGTGCTTTTAAATGTTAACATTTTCATTATATTTAAATGTCTTTTTATCAACCACAGTGGTTGATAAAACGAAATATAAATATGATGGAAAAGTGTAACATGGCTAATGATGTATCTAATTAAGGAAAGGAAGTTATAGGAGTAATTAACAACAAAAATCAACGACTGATCAAGGACTTTTGAGATGATCAAATGAGGCCTGTCTGACTTATAGCTGTGATGTACTATAATTCAATACAACTGCATATCTCCTATAAAGCATCATCAAACAATCTGGTCATCTTGGAACCAGAAACAAGTAATGTGCGTGAAGTAAATGGGCTTCCCTACCATGTCAGCAGGGTCAGGGGTCTCACTGAAGTAGAGCACTCCAGCATCATCAGTCTGGATGGCAAAGGCGTAGTCGCCGTCGTTTGGTGGTACGAAGAAGCCACGGTAACGAGAGACGTATTGGTCGGTCTCTCCGCACGCACTAGAGCCGGATGTCGTGGGTGAGAAGGTAAAGTCCGTTGTCAGGGTGCAGAAGTCGGAGGAGTTGGTGTCCCATGTGGAGTCACTGCGTAAGCTGTCAATGAGAATGATCATAATATTAACAATGATAACAATAGTATATCTAGATAGTATTTATATAAATATTAAGGAGAAGATGATGAGGAAGATTATGTAACAATGATAACAAGCACTGAAGAAGGACTACAAGAAATGGTAACACAACTCAATAACACCAGCGAACAATATGGAATGAAGATTAACATCAAGAAAACCAAGGTGATGAAGATTGGAAAACTGCCATCCAACCTGAGAATCAGTATTAATGGACAAATATTAGAACAGGTTACAGAGTTCAAGTATCTGGGAAGCGTGCTTTGCGAAAGTGGAAGATGCTCGAAAGAGATCAGAACTAGAATTGGAATGGCAAAGAATGCTTTCATGAAGAGGAAGGAACTTTTCACACGGAGCATAAATCTCAATCTGAAAAAGAGATTAGTGAAGTCCCTGGTATGGAGCATCCTTCTCTATGCATCTGAAGCATGGACCATCATGAAATAAGACATCAACAGATTGGAAGCCTTTGAGATGTGGTGCTGGAGACGCATTCTGAAAATCAAATGGACAGATAGAATCAACAACGAAAGAGTGTTGGAGACAGTCGGAGTAGAGCGGAAACTAATTGGAATCATCCAGAACAGAAAGAGGAAATGGGTGGCACACAGCATCAGACATAACAATTTGCTCAGACTGGTACTGGAAGGAAGAATACCAGGAAAGAGATCAAGAGGAAGGAAATGCATCATGATGTTGGATTCTGTTACGAATGGCCCATATGGAGACTTTAAAAGAAGAGCCATGAGAAGAGAGGTGTGATGGTGATAAGGACCTGCTCCTGAGCAGAATCACCAGAAGAAGAAGATAATAACAGTGACAATAGTTATGAGTATACTTACCATAAAAAGGGTGATTTTTGAATAAATATTAATGATTGAAATAATAATACAATCAAACCAATACAATTATTGTAGTTGTTCAAAGCATGGCCACCTCTGGATCAGCACCCCAAACCCAAAGGACCGGAGGGCCGGAGAGAGTTGAGAGAGAGTTGAGAGAGAGTTGAGAGATCATGCATCTAGTGAACTGGATTTATAATTATTAATGTATATATATTATAAATATATTTGTTATAAAAGGTATTACCCATTTATCCTATTATAATTAATATTCAATGTTTAGAATAGTTAATATAAGTTCATAATAGTTATCATCCTTATCATCTAATAATTATATTTTTTCAGTTTTAAGCAGACGAGACGTGGCATAATATGTGACCTTACACCCCAAAACGACCGCTATGTCGCTGTGATAGTTTCTCTTTTATTAGCTAAAATAGTGAAATTTTGTTCAAAATATGAGATTTAGGATTTTGGTATTTCCTGAATAAGCATATCTTAATTTAGCTTCTGTAACATTTTGAAGGTCGGAAATTATGTTTAAATATTATTTTTGTATCTAACAAATATGATCTTATTACAGCGCTTTAATGGAAACTGATCTTTTAGATTGCCCGTTTCTCTCTTATTTTAAAAATGATTCAGCCAAATTCAAAATCTTTGGTGTATATTTTGGGAGGGTTTGCTTAGTCTAAATATGACGAATGTTAAAGGTAAAGACTTCTATTTTAATGTTTGATGAAAAGCAGCACAATCAGTTTTCCAGACTTATTGGTCGTTTTGTGGTGTAAGGTCACATATGATTTTTATAAGTATGAGAAAAAGATATTATCTATATGCAAACAATATCTAAACACGGCTGCGCTAACTACTAGATTTTGGAATAATGTAGCCAGACTTGAAACTTGGTGCACTCCCACCTATTTATTGTCTTCCCTTTAGGTATATAACTATACTAATTGGGGGTCAATTATCAATATACTTACTCTCCCTGTGTGCTGGGCCACACCTCCCAAGTGATGCCTCGAGTCCCCGGGAAGACTGTGGCGTTGGGGTTGAGCAGCCACTCGCTAGCCTCGCCGGTGCGGCACAGGATCTCAGTCTTGCTCACATTGTAGATCTCACACGGCACACCTGTCGAAACAAACGTCAACAAGATCACATATTGAAACAAGTAAACTATATATAGGACTTAAACTCTCATTGGACTGCCTGGACAATATCCTTTATCTTACTTACATTGCCACTGAGGACAAAGATCATTTGCGATGGATGTATTATAATTATAACATCAACATGATCACAACACCACCACATCATTCACACACACCCCTGCAAGTCAAGAGGCCATCATTCAGCGTATACCAACACCACTCACCAGCTATAGTTGAGCCACTAGTATAGGGCTACCACTCCACTCCAGCAAGCATCGGACTCCAAGGCCAAGGGCCCAATGCAATGCTAGCGATTATACCACCAATGGGACAGCGAGAACGGATATATTCTTTCATACATTTTTAGTGAAGGATAGGCGAATAATCAAGAGATAATGTATGATATAATACAATAATGAATAATAATGTAATGAAGTTGAACTAACGTACCTCCGACGGAGACGGCAAGATCGGGGTCGGTGAAATCGAAGTGTTTTCCCTCAATGGTCAGCTCGGTTCCTCCGGCCAGACTGCCCTCACTCGGACTCACGCTTACAATGTCTATAAACAGAGGGAAGGGAATATACACGTAGATACATAGCAACAAACGGGCAACGAATACGCCCAATAAGTTACTAAAAAATGGCCCACTTGTATATATAATAGTTGTCAGGGTTTCGTTAATTGTAAACTATTAAAGGCTTAATTATTGTTCATGGTATTCTTTTTATCGATCGTTAATAAATCATCTAGTAACTTCGTTGGCAAGTGCAAAAAGTGATAAGTGATAAATAAAATGTGTATTGACTCATGGTGTGTTAAAAATTCATACCTTCATACCCTTCTAACCTTCTAACCCTTCATACCTTAATTTAAAATGTATTTTCCAACTGTATACCATTCTTTTTTAGACATACTGTATTTAAGCAACTTAAAGGGAACCCTAACCTAAATGAATGTCAAGCTAATTTATGATTATTTGTGTCATCAGCAATGAATAATTAAAAAATAATGCACATATTAAAAGTTGATGTCTTGAGAAGTAGATCGCGTGGCGTTGTGACATTTTTATTTCAAATTTCCAGTTAAACTCTTTATTTTGTTCTACATACCTGCATGGGTCTGGTAGTGGTACAACTTGTGTTCGCCGCTGACGTAGAGAGAGTCGGTGTCTGACAGAGAACGACCATACTCCCCGGAAACAAGGTACGTCATGCGGTAGGATCCTGCAGGGCAAAATGGAAACATATTATTTGAAATTGCATATTTGAAGAAAATGGCAGTTTGGCGATTGCCGTATTCACGTATAGGGTATTATGAGGTATATCAGAGAGATAGAGAAATAAAGCGACCGCACTCCCCCAAAACCAGTAGCCCATTTCATAAAACACTTGCAATTGTTGTAAGTGTCCAATTATTGTAACTACCATGGCAACAGCTGTCATGCTCCATGCTGATTGGCTATTGACCCATTATGAAAATGGGCTACAGACCTACGTCGCGACGTGCGGAAAGATCCTGCGGGGGAATGTAAAATACGGTATTGAAAGATGGAAATTGGACATTAAAATGAACATTTGAAAGTTAACCGAAACAATGTTCGACGCTTACATATTATGAGGTATAGTATTACATTCCGAGAGAGAGAGAGAGATAAGAAGGGGGAGAGAGCGGCTATATACTCGCCAGAAACTAGTAGATCGCCATGCGGTAAGATTCTACAGGAGATTAGATATAATTATTGGAAATTAAAATTGGACATGGAAAATAATAGCCATCGATCTTACTTACATAACGTTTTTGGAAAACTTTGCAATCATGCACATAACGATGCGCGTATCACATAATACAGTCAAACCTGTCTATAGTGGCCACCCAAGGGAGTCAAGAATAGTGGCCATTGTAGACAGGTGGCCACTATAGACAGGTTCAATAGCACTGTGTTTCCTTTCAGGTGATTACTTTTGATGGCCACTATAGACAGGTTAGCTGCTATAGACAGGTGGCCGCTAAGACAGGTTTGACTGTAGTTTCAATGATCAATAATCAAATAGTGACGATACCAGTCACTATGGAAGAAAGCCGGAGATATATATCGAACCCTTCAGCAAATAGAAGCCCCCCAAATGTCGTATTTGCACTCGACTATATTATAGTGGCTCTAGAATAAAAAGAAATCGATGCGTGGCATTCAAACGAACGGTCAGACAGACCTATAAATAGATCGGCAGAGCAAATACATTATGCGTATTTATAATCGAAAATTATTGGTAAGTGTATTATATGAGCATGCATATTATGTAAGAACTAGCTCTTACTCTGACACTTTTTATAATGAAAATGGCTTAGAATTAATCATTCATCACGTTATGTAAGAACCAAAGATCGCGTTTTCACCAACTCCGACAGTACAGTACCCCATTTACGTGATTATTGACCTTTTTTTGTAGCTTATTATTTATTCATTTATTTATTTTATTTCCAGGAAATGAATAACAATGACATAAATGTATGATGGCAAAAGAAGAAATGCAATCGACCAGTGCCTGAGGATTGCCAAAATGACTCAAGTTCTTTGATACGTTAAAGGGATAGGCCTGGTTGAGTTTTGGTATAGATGGCGCTGCACGAAATGATTTTTGTGTGAGATAAAGAAAAAATTAGTGTCAATAATGAAAAATCATACAATTTTAATGACAGAATAAACTTTATTTGATCAAAATCGGTTCAGAGACGACTGACAAATCCATTAATGTAACCATTTGTAATTATTGTGGGGCCCCACAATAATTCATTCATTTTGAACCAACCGTTGAAAACAAAAACAAAATGCTTACATTTTCAAAAAATTACAAATTAAAGATGTTTTTAAATAGTTCTTGATGAGCTCTCTATTTAAAGGTAAAGACCAGTTTTGGAAACGCCCCCCTCTCAAAAAAATGAAATGGAAGCTCTTATTACCAATAATGTGAAAGAATATTATTATACTAATATAGGATCATCCAAATTTTGCCAAGAAACCGCCTACTAATTGATATATTTGCAAAATTATATATCTATTCCAATGGGACAGATATGTCGCCCATACGCTATGTCATTATGTGTATTACGACCAGCGGTTTTCTTCCGATAATCTGTATTTAATGATGCTTATATAGGTTCGGATTTTACCACACAAGCCCTATATCAATACATATTCAACAATAGTGATCAATATAGATGTATTCGGCTACTTTTCCGAAACTGATCTTGGGCTTTTATCACATGCACAATTTGTGTTGAATGGTAGAAACCAGAGAGTATTTAGAGAGCGCCCTTTAGAGAGCGCCCTTTTGAGTTAACTGCTCTTTTTGAACGATAATAGGCTTTTACTTAGTCGTTTGTAATTTTGTATAGGCTACCTTCCGAGCATGGTGGGGTGACCAAAACTGTACTCTAATTATGAGATTAAATTTGTACAACGTTGACCGCGGACTATGCGGAGATAAATTCACGCTAATAGTTATTAGGCGACTATAATATGCGACAACAAGTTACATTACTATGAATGTAAAATAGATTTCATAACAAGTTACATTATGAAACCAGTCTCTGAGTCACTGCTGTTACAAGAAGGACCCTGGAAATACCTGGATGAAAGGACGCCGACATTGGTCAAAGGTCACCTAACTAAAGATGTTTTCCTCGTTTTTGCATTTATATCCTCCACGGTGGCGTAGATACGACGGGGGGCGGGGGCGGGCAAGGTAAAGGGGCAGGATAATACCCCCCCCCCCCCTCCCCCAAAAAAAAAGAAAGAAAAAAAGATAACAACTTGAAAGAAAAGGAAGATAATAATATGTGCCCCCAATAAATGCCCCCCCCTCCCCATTCCGACCACGCTACGCCAATATATGACCCTCCATTTAGTGATTATCCCGGGAAGGCAGTTTGTTCTGACGTTTCGCTGCTTTGTTTAAGCTCAGTGTCTCCTTGGTTTGTGTCATGGATCGCAAGTAAACAAAGACAAAGTCCCAACAAAGTTAGGAACGGAAGGACAAAATAAATATCATGACTGTCTTGTCTGTTACCGCAAATTACGATTCCAGTGTATAGGCCTATTTATTTGTCTAGCTCTTCACTTAACAAATAATCGAAATGCGGTCACCCGGCAGAGGACAAGTGTCCAGGGATCGGTGGAGTGTACTTGACAAGTCAACATCTCATCTCCATGAGAAATCACCCCTTTATCTGAAGCTCGACCGAGGGCAGTCAATACAAACACATCTATTACTAATTACAATTAGAAGACTCGGGCGGACGGGTTGCAGGTGGTTTGTGCATGATTATATTAATTCTAGCTAGCTACTCGCATGTATTCTTCGTCGGTGGTTGCTAAAATCCCGGCTCAAATGAACACGCGTATACCCGTGCGAATCTATAAGATAGAATAAATCAATAGAAAATAAAATTTCAGCCCCCCCCCCCCCCCTACCCCGAATTCGTTATGTAACTCGCAAAGTAACTAATTATCTATAATAAGGGTGTGAGTGAACTAAATCGACATGATTGTAAAGAAATTATCACATTATAGCGTGCCGTATTGGCATGTTGTAATATCTGAATTGGTTATAGCTAATACTCGCATGATTCGTCCGTGGGTGCTAAAATCACGGCTAAAATGAACACGCGTGTGCGAATCTTACAGTATAAAAGATAGAATAAATCAACAGAAAATGAAATTTCAGCTACCCCTTCCCCGAATTCGTTATGTAACTCGCAAAGTAAATAATTATATATTGGACGGGTGTGAGTAAACTAAATCGACATGATTGTATAGAAATTGTCAAAGAAGCGCGTTGGCACGAATTTCTATGTTTAATCAAATAATACCTATTATAAAACTACATAAGTATTAGAGAATGCCCCATATAATTATGAGACTTGTCTTATTCCAATTTGTTAGAATGTTTTGTTATTGTTGTATATATAGTATCGATAGACTCCGAATATCAAATAACGGGCAAGATAAGTAATTGAATAGGTGTTGAAAGAGAATGGCATGTAATAGCGATCCTGATAACAATACGTCACGAATAAATATTTGATCAACTTTGCCATATTCAAGCAACGTGTTCGGCAATAATTTATCAAACAATAACGCATATTTGTGTCGCCTTTATCGAATTAGATCAAACAAGAAGTGTGATTTATTTATCGCCCATGGTCAGTTGGTTATCAAAGTTCACGATTCGAGCTGGTTGGCGTATTTGTTAATTCTTCGTTTTGGACACACAAACAATGAATTTATGATCTGTGGTCGATTTTTGTTTTTCATGTGGGGGAAAATTTAGCAGTATACTTGTGGTAATTTGTCATAGATTTTGGACCCGAAAGTATAGCACAAACATGTTATATGACATATTACCCATCACCCCTACGGAATTTAAGAATATAATTTCTTCGTTGAAAAGTAATAAAGCATACGGATAATGATATTACAGCAGTACATCGATTGATACACTTGGTTCCATTGGCATATTATAATACATTTATAATAATAATAATAATTGCATTTATAAGGCGCTTTATACGGGCGTTTCTAAGCGCACTGGTGGTCTGTATAAATAAGAAAACTAGATTTATAAGTTTGTTATCTGGTCCATTCCCGGATGCCTTGAAGATAGCTGATGTTGTTTCCTGTCTACAAAAAAGGTAGCACAAACAGGGGGTGTTTTACAAAGATCAAGTAGAACTTAACTCTAAGTTGAACTTAAAAAGTATGGAAAGCTGTTAGTTACTTTGAAAACATTTTAAAAGTTCTTTTAAAAGGCAAACAAATGTTCATTCAAATTATCGATAATTTTAATTATCACGGATACTACATGTTCCTGATGTAGAATCTAGGAAAAGTCTAAAAAAAAACTTGCATTTTTGCTTTTGAATAAATTTCATTCCAAGGCTACAAGTGGCTTTCCGTAATGTCTAAGTCCAACTTAGAGTTAAGTTAAACTCTTTGTGAAACACCCCTGGTAATGTAAGCCCTATCTGATTAACCAATTATAAGTAAAATGATAGAAAGAGTGGATAGAGAGGGATAGTTGAGTTCTGGTAAAAGAGAGTACAGTGTTAGTCAAACTGAATTTTAGAAACCAAAACCTGTACAATTTACAGTAAAATTAATATTTGTAATGCTCGAAAGGAGTGAAAAATTACAAATGACTAATTTAAAAGCCCGTTATATCATTCAAAAAGAGCGGCGCTTTCTAAAAACTAATTGGTTTTGATTTTATTGAGATAGTGACTAGATATAGCGAGATAATCAACGACTATTTAAAAGCCTCTTTTGTATTTTTGTTTAAGAGGAAGCATTTAAAACAGTTGTAACGGCTGGTTCAAAATTATCGAATAGTTGTGGGGCCCCACAATTATTACTAATAGGTTATGTTTATGGATATTTCAGCCATTTCTGAACCGATTTTTTTTTTTTTTATTCTGTCATTAAAAATGTACATATGCTCTTTTAAATTTGACACTTAGTTTTTCATTATCTCACAAACAATATTTTGCGTAGCGCCCTCTATACCAGACCTCAACTATCCCTCTATTACTCGTTTCATTGGTGAAATGTTTTTAATTACAAATACATTTCATATGAACACCAGCATGGCTTTTGAGCAGGACTTAGTGCTGTAATTATGCTGAAATTGAACTGAAACAAAATTCTGTTTAGCATAATCTCGAAAGGACGCGGAAAGGATACAAAGTTAACATGAAATGCAGGACAGAATTCATGCAACACGAACTATGAGCAAAATTAATCAAATATAGAATCGAATACCTTACATGAACAAACAATAGTACACAAGTAGTAAAATAATAATCGTTAATACAGTTTTCGTAAACTTGATGATAAATAACTTGAACAATAAATTGTTTGTTTAAAGCACAAACAAAACCAGAAAAAATGTCGTAATGGAGACATCAGTTTTCTTAACATCATTCACATGACTGCTGTCCTTTCTTTGGTTGGGCCCATACTTTCTTCCCCCTGTTCACACGCTGCAAAAGCTCATTGTTCACTAATCAATATTCTAGTTGGCTCTCCATAACTGTTTTGGGGGCTGTGGACTCAAAACCGACATAACCCAATCACCAGCAAGGTGATAATCATTAACTCTACCTCATCGTGCTCAGCGACATCAATATAATGATATTCTACAATTCACATTCAAATTTCAATTATATCCGATTTAATTAAATTTGATTTTATTACGATTTCGATAATAAAAAAATTAAAAAACGAGCACACAGCAAAGCAAACAGTCATACACTCCTTACGCATTCAAAATACACAATTTTCTACCGGCATATTACAACTAGCATATCTAGAGATGAGTAGAAGCAGACCTGGTCCTGGGTTAATATGTCGAGCCCTTGCCCCCTGTTGGTTTCTCCTTTGTTTCTCCTTTGTGTTCCCTTCGACCACTTTTCCTCGAACCATCCATTACTTAGCCTAATTACTCGATAATCAATAGTCACCTGTTGCATGAAGATCTATACCGTCACAATACATACACAACCTTCTACCTATAGTGGTTCATGGTCTGCATTGGTGTGATCTGAATTTTGACCAACGAAACAGATCAGTTTGTAAATCGATTTAATTATCTTTGGGTTAGTGTCCGGTTTATATAGCTTCTGGGTTCTGTCTATTCGAGTAATGAAAAGGGTTTCATGGGAACGTCCCCCATTCACCGGTCTAGCAATCCGGAGGTCTCGGGTTCGATTCTCGACGAAGCCTATTTGTCTTTGCTCATTCTTAATCATTGAACATATTTCTAATTAAGTTCGTTCTTGTTTGAATTCAGTTAATAAACCAATACATTCTCGTGATCGATATTGACCAACAAAACAGAAAGGTGAAGAAATTTGACAGAGATAATTATCCTTGCAAAATAGAGACCATGCTGTAATACTAGTTTGTAAAATACTCTCTTAGCCCAGCGCAGAAAGAGCCGACTCGATCGTCCCGATCCGCAAAAAGTCGGACCCGGTCGGTCGGAGCCAATTCATCGTGTTGAATCGGCACACGGAGCCGGTCCGACTGTTTTTCAGTCGAGTAGGCTCTGTCTGCGCGTATAAAGACTAACTAATCGTGTGTAAACAAACACAAAACAGGAAAGAAGACAATGGGCATGGTGAACTATAGTCAACAAAGCTGAATGATATAATTGAGGCATGACTGTTAAAATTAAATTAGAAGAAGTAAATGTTGCTTACCAACAATCGATTGTTCTGGTCGGCAGATGATATTACCCCAGTCGGATTCCTCGTCCAGTTCAATTCCGTACCTGAAAAAGTCGCGATTTTTTAATGAAATTAATCGATTTCCAATACTCACAGAAAATTATGTCAGCTATTATAGGCTAACATTCCCACATAATTATGTTGTGTAACACTCAATTACTAAAATGCTTTATAACAGTGAAAATAAATCATACAGAACTTCTGGCATATAAAAAAACTATTATGAAATGGATCACAACAATTATTTCATTCACCCTGCGTGGATATTGTCCGTATCTAATATATCTAGTAACTTGTTTGACATGTGCAAAAAGTGGTGTATGGTTGATAACCCGATGTGTTCTTTGAGTATTGTGTGGACATTTTCTCATTACATCGATGTCATATGGCCGAGAAATGAGCAAACATGTGACAAAAAGTGACAAAACTTAAAAATCATTACAAATTTCACTTTATATATAAATAGCTGCCGGAACAGAGAACGTGTTTTGTTTGTCGATCTATGCAAATGCTTTCCAGTCACAAAAGTGACGTAACATAAATTAATGATGTCATATAATATATACAAGCCAGAAACGGCGCTTTATATACCAGGCATGCAGAGGTATCGCTCCCGGAACAGAGAACTTTTCAACAAGTCTAAATTGGTAAACCAGCCAGAGAATCACATTTGTATTTGAAGAAAAGGGAAAGGGGGACAAAATTATAGACTCACAGTTCCTCTGTCGCGGGATCTTCAGGATCGCAGATCATCTGAGGTCCCCAGTAGATTCTAGAGGAAAGGGGAACATGAAAAGAAAAGCGAGAACAAAAATAAAAACTACCCAATATTTGGAGGTCCTCACTGCGAGCTTTCTAGGTCCCTTTAAAAAAAAATGTTCCCTTTAATATGCAACTGTCAAATAACAGGCTATAATAACAGCTATAATGCTTATAAAAGCTGATTCTCTGTTTCTACTTTCTATACCTTCATATAATTTTTGTAACTCTAATTTGACATCCGTTTACAACCATTTGAACAGTTTTATGTAACGGGGTCTACACATCACATTCCGTTATTATCCAATCAAAGTTATAAGACATACTTTGTAATTACGATGTAAACTGTGCATTTTTTGAAGGGTAGCTTTGGATACAAATCATAGCGGAGATAACTCTATAACACAAGAACTAAACTGAGGTAAAACAAAAATACAAGAAAATATGAACGGAAAATAGTAAAAAAAAACAACAACAAAAAAACAAAGTTATATCAATATCTTTTGATAATGTAGTCGATGTTGTTGTTATTGCAATCAAGCTCGATTAAACTAATCTATACCATTTATCCATTAAACACACGGACGGATGAAAGAAAATATGAAAACCAGTGGAAACAAATATATGCTTGCTCACCGCTGAATATAATCCGCATCTTGGTCAATTTCTTCGGCCTCATCCTCGGCTTCGTTCAGTTGCAGGATGTCGTAGAACTCGGTGAAGATCTTACCACGGATATTCACCGTGTTGCCTGTATGGGATGGATAGCGGGAATAGGTTTAAAATACATGCTATGTTGTGGTAGTACTTATTATCATCATCATCATCATCATTATTTTATTATTTTTACTGTAATTTTTACTAGTTTTATTATTATTATTATTATTATTATTATTGTTATTATCATTTGTTTTATTATTATTATTTTTATTATTATTATTATTATACTTATTTTTGTTATTATTATTATTTCTATTATTATTATTATTATTATTATCATTATTATCATCATTATTATGATTATTATTGGTGGTATGAGTAGTATAGTACTAGTATAATTATGATTATTATTGACTTGATTTTTTAAAATCAATAATCACAATCATAATCAAACAATAAACGTATAATATACAGTGATATTCAATAAGATTTAATAGTAATATCAAGCGCTACATTATTTTCATCTAAATTTGTCCCTTTTCCGTCATTTTTAATTCACATTCGGAACAATGATATTACAATTTGAATAGCAATAACAATACCGTTGATCTATCATAATTCAAGTTTGGTAAAATGGCAAACAATGTTGTAACACAAAGGCTGACTGTGATATAAAGTAATCACTGTTATATTAAGAAATTATTAACATATTAAAAATAAAAACTTACACAATGTCAGCATTGAATTGTAATAACACACTTATATATATATTCAAAATGTAACCTAACACCATAGACGTACTATGCTAACACCGATGAAATGAACAATATCCCGAGAATACGTCCTTAAATGGAGTGAATGAGGTAATACATTATGATATTGACGTTGACATATTATACGAAATATTTAGCTCACCAGGTGTATTGTATGTCGGGCTCACGGTCTGAACTGTCGGGGTTCGGCTGGAGAGATACTGTATGAAAAAAGGAATATATTTATAATATAAATGTACCGTCTGAACTCTGAAGAACCATGAAAATAGGCGATGCAAGTCAAATGTGTCCATAAATTCGTATTTATACTCCTTTTCTATAAAATCTGTATAGCTTGTTATTTATTAAGTCTTACGTGAATAACACTTAAACCACAAGGCGTGATCTGAAAATCAACTTTTTAAGTGTACTGAAAAAAAAAACAATAACAAATTGTGATGTTTTTAATCATATCGTCAGAAAAATACTGGAAGTGTATGATATGTCAGGTATCCTAAACAAATACACTTTAATTTGTAATAAACGAAAATAGCTCTATTTGAAGAAAATACAACGTAGAATCGACGTTTTCTCAGTAATTATATATGTATATTTGATGTCGCTACCATTGAATCGCTACCCAGGCTAGTGGCGTAACGCGGGGGGGGGGGGGGTGGGGGGTCTTTGGCTGAGCGCCCCCCCTCATGCATTTACGTAAGTAATTTGTACGCTTACAATGTATATCACAATTATTGATTTAGTAATTTACAAAGGGTATCATACAATTTGATGGATGTAGAGATAGTTGTCTCTATCGTTAAACCTTCGACTTATGGGCAGACTGACTAGATCACCGTTATATAACTTTTCCTATTTATGGAATATACAAAATAACTCCCTATCGACATCCCCTTAATCGCAAGCATTTCACTTTAGTTCCTAATCAATATAGTTTGTTCGATAATGTTGATTTCTTTCATTTTTTTTTAAAATCAAGATTTATTTGTTTGTCTCACGCTGGTGCGAAACTAACTTCATCGATTTATTGAATGCGATGAACACAACCATCAAGCATCGAATCGAAAGCTCTATTATCATTATCATTGAATAGCCTCCAGCTTTCCTTTTTATTTCCTCGGTTTTTTGCCAAGGACTTTCACGCTTTTATTGACGTGTTTTCTTGTGGACCATGGAGTGGGCTCAAGATTTCTTTCTCGCCTGAAAGGAAAAAAGCCCCACCTTCATATTAGTGATTGGGAGTTTAAAGGGATAAAAGAGACCATGCATGCATGGACAATTGTGTTCTGAGAAGAGGCTGTGAGTTTCCTTCGATCCGCACACCGGCGCACGGACAATAGTAGATAGTCTGCATGGATATTAACGAGGGTGGGACAGTGCAGACGCGCTTTGAGTAATTATATATACTTCAATGCTTTGAGCTAGCGCAGTGGGGCGAAGGTTCTGCGATACGCATGAGTACTCTGATTACGTCAATGGTTGTTAAGGAGCTACTCAGCCATACTCTCACTATTCGATAGTTTCGAGATTACCGTCAGGTGTTTTGACACGAGATTGGACCCAGCTCACTAGCCATGCTTGCTGAGGATCGAAATCGTGATTCATGGGATGATAATCCTTGAGTCAAAAACTTTATTTTCCAAGTATCGTACTTGTAATGATGCATTTAAAGGGACATTTTCCCCAACATATAATCACCTTTGATTATGTTCTCTAAACGTTAAAACACAATTTCATGCAAATACGACCAACATTGGCCTTTGAGCAAGGGATGAGCATCATTCAAATTCACTCGCTGTACGGGATAATCCCATTCATCGCGAACACCATGGAGGCTGCCATTGGTGTTTATGAAACTCGGATCGCTCTATGATGTGATGTCAAACCCGAACTACTCTTTTTGTTGGCTCACGTTTGGCCTTGTGTTTGTGCACAAACCCCGCGAGCTGCGAGAGCTAACAAAAAGAGGCGAGCTTGTTTGTTCGGGTTTGACGTAGCATTTCGGCGCGAACAATTACAAATCCGGGTTTATATTAATTTATTGATTGATTCATTAATTCATATTCATACATGGTATTTATCCATTGCTATTCTACTATTTATTTTCAATTAACTTATTTTCCTCGTTCTCATTCTTCTTTTGTCTCTCTTCCTCTTCTTCTTCTTGTTATTATTATTCTTTTTGATTGTATATCTTTTTTGCACATAAAGTTATTCTTTGAAAAGTTTTTTTTAAAAGTCTTCTCTGTTTTCTTAGCCATGCATGTTAGCTGTGAAAATCAATGTTTCTCGTAGCAATTATGGGGATAATCATCATACGTATTATCAGGACAGGTTCAAAGGAGTTTATTCATTCAAATGACTAATATAGCAGCTAAAGGCTGAATTGCACATTTGTTTAATAAAATCAGATACATAAACAAAATATTAAAAAGTACTTAGTCATCGGAATGTTACCACTCTGAGGAGAAACAATAGGGTTTATCTGTAGTGGTGCATGAGAACAATCAATGTGCCAGACAAATTCCACTGGGGTGGAATAGTTTGTACTGGTTAGTGGTATTTCATGTCCATTTAGTCCAGCCTAAGTTGATAAATTTAGTAGAATACCACCCATAGAGCTCTCCGCTAATGGCAACATACATTTCATCATGATTCATCAGTTATGCATGGAATTACTACAGTATCATCGTTAAATTTACCTGGAATTGGCATTGGTCCTCTCTGCTACAGTAGCTACCTCCCCAGTCTTCAATGGACCGCCCGTCAACCTCCACGTAGATGTCGAACGTGCCTTCCTGCGCCGACCTTAGAGAAGTGACCACAATTGTCTTTGAATTATTTTCGCTCATAATTATTATAAGCTGCATTCCGTTTGAATATTGTAAGACATATTTCGCCTTTTCGTATAGGCATATTATTGTAGTGAACACCATCCATCTCGTTCATTATTAAGTGAATAACATTATAATATCATCAAATCAAAGTACGTATATAGCATAATAGTAAACCTTTAAGTTCATGTCAGTTTTGAATCCCATTCACTCAAAAAATAAAAAATCAGGTAAAACAAATTTAATCAAATCAGATTAAAGTAAAATGAATAACATTGTTTTTAAGTGATAATTTAGATTTCAATCATATACCAATATATATATCATCAAACGATTCTTTCGAATGGTGTGTGAAAGTTACATGGAGAAAAAATATCGTTCAACTTGTGAAAAGGGTGAATATTGACAAAATGTTGTATCACCTTCTGCCCATTGATTTTTACTACAATCGGAATGCGTTCCAGAACGCTTTCCATTCAATGATCAATATTGCTATAAAAAGGCTAAACATTTGCGAAAACAAAATCCGCCGCATTCTCAATCTGGGCCCCGTTGCAGAAAGAGATACAATCGATTGTAAGTTACGATTGATCGTAAGTCAGAAAATTTACGCGTTTCAAACAATCAGATTTGCGCATCTAGAACACGTGATCTGACTTACGATTAATTGCAACTTACAATCGATTGTATCTCTTTCTGCAACGGGGCCCTGGTATCATGCTTGATAAGTCAAACAACAAGAGTAATGTTCATACTGTAAATTATTTCCTTTTGTTTAACAAAGAATAATAGGCCTCTTTAAGATCAATCGAATTTTAAAATGTCATCAAATAAATAAATAAATACATAAGTTAATCAATTGTCACAATCCACAAAAGTAACTTAAAACTCTATAGCTGATCTATCAAACCTCTTATTTTTTCTTCTTCTGGTTTTCTGTTTTCTGTTTCGGTTTTCCAATGTTTTTCTTTCGTTATCAATATATACCTCGCACAAAAAGTTCCGCAATCGAGGTTTGCACATTAATAACTTTTTTATTACGCTATTACCATTCATAAATCTGGTATCATTGGAAAGCGTGAATCCTCCTCGTTACATTGATATAGCATTTGCTATGAATATTTTATTATGGAATGTGCATTGCATCCAAATGTAGGGCAAAGTCAAAAGTGAAATGTTGCAAAATGCACTGATTTTGTCAACAGAGTGCCTTCCTTGGCTTGAATGGGGGTGAGGTGGTCATGCATTCAAGCCACGTTTTAATCTTCAAACAAAAGGAAGGCACACTGTTGACAAAATCAGTGCATTTTGCAACATTTCATTTTTTACTTTGCCCTACATTCGGATGTAATGCACATTCCATGATAAAATATCCATAGCAAATGTTATATCAATGTAAAGAGGAGGATTCACACTTTCCAATGATACCAAATTCATGAATGGTAATAGCGTAATAGGCATTCAAGCCACATTTTAATCTTCAAACAAAAGGAAGGCCCTTTGTTGACAGAATCAGTGCATTTTGCAACATTTCACTTTTTACTTTGCCCTACATTTGGATGCAATGCACATTCCATGATGAAATACTCCTAGCAAATGTTATATCAATGTTAAGGAGAGAATTCACGCTTTCCAATGATATTTCCAAATTTATCAATGGTAATAACCTAATAGAAAAGTAATTAATGCGCAAACCTCGATTGCGGAACTTTTTGTGCGAAGTATATATTTGAATGAAGTTTTCAGATTTGAAAGTCTAAATGGGAGATTTTTCAACTATATACAATGTTAGTGCAATAATAAGAAACATCACTTTGCATTAGTTAACCGTCACGGTGAAACTGTCACACAATCATCACCCAGATGACATAACTATAATTATAATAGTTAGCCCTAAGTTAACCCTAGTTAATAACTGCTTGGATTATGTGTTAAATACTTAGTCCCACTATAGCTTATCTCATTCCGTTTCATATCCGACCAAAATGCGGCGATAACGGTCAGTATCTAGCAAATGTTCAAGTTCCACGACGCATCCTACCAGTCCACTCCGAACTTGGTCCGCATCATTTCGTTTCCTGCTATTATTATGCTAATACCTTCCGGATGTCAAACGGATAAGAAACGGAAGGAGATACGCTATAATAGGACTAGGCCATAACTAATGAGACGGAAGGAAGGTGACGGTGGTTCTCTTACTTGGTGTCGCAGACGATCTTGTCCTTGTTGGAGTAGTAGGCGAGGACGTCGCACTCGAACGACGACGTCGAGTTCTTGAACCAGACTCGGTTTCCCTTATCCTCGTTCCCTTCACCAAAACTGAACGGATCTTCGCTGAAATCTGACATATATTCATAAAAGAAAAAAGTGCAGAAGTCGGTGTAAATGCAGAATGTAAACAAGATTGAATTTGAAATAATTATTAATTTCACCTCCGATTGATTGATACTGATTTCAAAATCCTATATCGCATGTATGTGGTAAATGCTGAAAGGGGTGTTAGCTACTTTTCACATCATGATAAACCATGTAAACAGTAAATGATTAAAATGTAACGTACCGTACGAAGCTGCTCATTAATTGTCACCCTACTCATTCATTTGTTTCTATCACGATGAAATCTTTTATAACTATGCTGAGCTCTGGAATGTTTTCATGTTCAGCTGTAACGCTGTTATAACTTATAATTATTATTACACGGATAGAAAAGCAACTTTCTAAATCTGAATTTCATTTTGTATTTTATTTTCATTTTAGAAAGGGGTCAAATGTGGCACTATACCAAATGAGAATAACAAGAGATCATTCTATCCAGGGTATTTAATACTTCTTATGTTATCAAAATTATTGTAACACAGCACCGCTTCAGATTGGCGTAAAAGGGGAACATTCATACATGAAAATTAGCAAAGATTAAAAGAAAGTTGGGCTCTGACGCCATTAATGTAAATTGTATCGATCTCCTCAACATTTAAGTGCCCATTCTCTTTCTAAAGAGCACAAACGAACACAATTATATCGAGGGCACGTTTTACGGCTTCAGGGAAGACGTTGTTATCTCATCGAACTATTGTGACCATTGTCAAACTATTGTCAGTAGTCCGCTTGATGCGGAGGCTTCTGCCGGGTGTCACATCGAGGCTTACCTATCGCACCTTTGGTCCAGTGTCGTATCAAAATGAGGGGGGGGGGGGTACACTCCCCTATCAGAATGGTTGCTACTAGCCCCCCCCCCCCCCCCCCCCCACCCCCTTTGGAATAGAGAAAAGCATAAACCCAATAATTATAATCAAATTATGAACTAGACGGCTTCCTTCTGGGAATCATATAGCCCCGCCGTTTCCATTTTTACCCCCCCCCCCCTCCCCCTGCTACGCCCCCTCTTTCTGGTCAGAGGACATCTGACAAACACTCGTCTGTTGCTGCGATTAATGCTTCCAATCAAAGACAGACGGCCATAATATTGGGTAACCGTCACCCGGCGCAGCGGATGAAACACCTCGTTAATCCGAAGTAGCACAACAACCACTCGATTTCTAATTGATCAATCCTCGAACATTTCCTCGAAAGATTGTTTCGTGAGGTCCATTTTGATTGCTAATGTTCATGACTTGTTTTGATATAATTATTTCCCATAATGTTCACCCCTATAATGTATAATTGTTTAATATGATAGAGCTGACATTTTTTTCTTGCAATGTCCTGCCCCCTTCTCCAATAATTCGCACGCCCCCCCCCCCCCCCCCCCTCAATTAGCCCAACCACGCTACGCCACTGCTTTGAATCATTTATTTATAATGACTTTGTAACTCACCCGAGCCGCTTATGGTGATCCTCGTGGCTCCCCGGACACTGCCCCTTCGTGGAGACAAGGACCGCACAGTGGGCACGCCATAACACTCCGACATACAGGCTGCACAGCATAACAGGGAGACAAGAAGAGGAGACATAATTATTATAAAAACACAACATTATTTTCTTCAAAAGGGGAATTTACACAGCTCTTGCAAGCTCTGCGCGCTTGTTTCTTCATGCGCGCAGAATTTAACACAAACACACACAAAACCCTATCTAAAGCCACTGCGTAAGACGCTTATTTTGGCACGCTAAATAAGTAGCGAGAAAGTGGTCAACATGTGAGGAAAATCATCGTTTTTAGAGCTTTGCCTTTTTCATCTGATTACTATTATTATTTATTCGACAAAAAGCTTAGTATACAGTGCACAATATATAAAACACGACAACTGTCTCATCGTCTTTGCTATAGCAACCAAACTGATAAGCGCGTTTACGCAAGCAAAGATATCATATTTTGTCATAAATTACTAGGTCAACTTACGAAAATTACTCGATTACTAGTATACAAATATACAATGACACTCGAGGATCTAGCTAAAACTATTCGCATCGAAGGAACATCAAATAGTACTGTTCTCCCGAGGGCCATCGGCCCGAGGGAGAATGGTACTATTGTTGTTCCTGAGTGCGAATAGTTTAAGCTTGTTCCGAGAATGAGTCATTGTATATTTGTTTTATATCCCTTCGACCTGTATTGTTCAAATAAAATAATTAAAGTATAATATAAAGAAAAACAAACCATTGATAGTATTGATATAAAGGAAAACAAACCATTGAACATGGCACCATCACTTACTGTGCTCTGTTTGTGACACTGGCCCCCTTTGCGTAATATTCCTAACGCAGAGCGCGTATTGCGCTACCTTTCCATTCATGAGTACGCGCATTAACAACTATTGCGCACCCAAATGCCAAACACGCGCAGCAATGTGAATAATTAACATGTATGATTGAATGGGGAAATAAATTACACATACACACACACACGGTGTGCATGTGCCATAGTGCAGTGACCGCTGTAATTTAATTGTCGAATGACGAATTACTGTCACGGCCACTGAAGATCAACGATGCAAATTGTGCCCCATTTTCGGAAGTTATGCATTCGAATATCGCCATGTTATACATGAAATGCATCTCTAGAATATTCTTTGGAACTTATTGATATTCACGGTAACAATATTCTGTATATTTTTTTAAATTACTCTTTAGAAAAGCTGATCGAGCATCTATCGCAAGCTAAAACAAGACATCCGCTCGCTGAGAGGTTGTTCTAACACGCATCTCTACACCTGAGCGGGCAAAAAAATCTATGATCTTGCTTTGTTTGTTTTGTTTTTATTTATTTTGTTTGGGGGGAGGGGGGACATAGTACTTTTTTCCGGGGGAAAAGGTGAACTATGCGTGACGTCACAATACAAAGGGTACTATTCACCGGTACTATTCACCGGGAAACGTCTTTTCTAGTCAAAACTATTCTTTTTCTTGTTGTGTACACTCCTAATGCAACAATCTTACGAGAAGGGATATAATATAAAATATAGGTCCAAGGTTGAGAACTATTGATTGAATGCCACTGTTGTCAGGAAATTATATCAAATGGTTTGTTGTGACTTACTTTTTGCTTGTAATCAAAGTTAATCAATCACTTTGATTTGATCTCTCATGATAAGGACAAATCATACCATTTCGAGATCCACTTGAACAGCTTGTCTAATTATTTAAAGGGATTGTTCAGTTTTGGTTCAGAGGACGCTTCAAGAAATACTTGTTTGTGATGTAATGAAAAACTAAGTGTACAATTTGAAAAAGCACACAATTGTAAAGACATAATCGACTTTGTTTAATCAAAATTGGTTCAGAAACATCTGAAATGTCCATAAATATAAATGTTGTGGAAAAACTTTCATTCATTTATTCAATAATTTAAGAAAAATATTTATAAATCCTTACACGTTTTTTTTCTCGAAAATATACCGAAATGGTTTTAAAATTGTACTTGACGATCTCTCTATCAAATAATAATTGTAACCAAACATCACGTTCACGTTTTTTTATTTTTATGGTTGAAACTTGAGACGTCTGTCGGCCGCCCACTTGTATTAACCGCTGCTTTTTAAATGAATACAGCCCTGTTACTGTAGTTTTATATGTTTTCTTACCATTCAAGCATTGTTGAATTATAATTGTTAGTTATGATGCTACCTTTTTTTGTTTGACCAGTATACTATTCCTTTAAGCGCTTTATATTCAGTGTAATTTTGCACATACTCTTATACATTGTATAATTATTTGCAAAGTAGTCTCAAATGTTGCTCGTTAATTATTGTCATTATATTTGCCTCTGTTCCTTGTCAAGTGTGACTATATAGTGAGTAGAATGACTTGGCCTGTGTTTAACCTATTGTAAATGTTGTATATATTAGCAAATTTCAATATTCCAAATCAATTTTATGTTATGAACAATAATCAATTAGTAGCCTATACAGTCATGACAATGGCGGTGGCTGCATTATATTATGCCATTTGTTTATGCCAGCAATATGCTGTAAATTATACTCGTGATCTAGCTCTTGCATGTACCCCCAAAATCTACACTTAATTGGATCCGCATAATACAAAGAGCACCTTCGTCCCGCATCGTGATCTGTGTATACCGTTTGCAACGATCGGCGTTCGGCTAACAAAATTGGGGGACAGGGGCATTGTTCGTAAACGCGATTAAAAGCAATGTATGGCACCCTATTGAAAATCGCCATGGCGACGCTATCAACAGAATTATACAACCGCTGACTTTCTATGTATTGTTCATTAGCCATTACAATGTGCATTTAGCGTATAGGCTTCCATCAAACATATATTTTCATCATGTTTATGCTTTATAATATACAATAATCACAGATGATATAGGCCTATACTATACTAACGATTTTTGTTTCTATTGGACCGTTCCTTGCATTTATGAGGTGGAGCTGTGAGCCACTGAGTGGCCGATGAGGATGTCATTTATGGTGCTTTAATGCCCGTATTTGAGTTTGATGTATGTCTCGCGTTATTGGCTATTGCTCACAATAACACCTTATATAAAAAATTAAAAAATTAAAAAGCTAAGGGACTGCAGAACCCCCCCCCCCCCCCCCCCCCCCCTCCCGTCACCCATTCCGGGCCCTGGGTTTTGTAATGGCAACATTCAGGCAATAAGACATTCAGGCATTCATGTTAAGTCAAAATCACCTAATTTCAGGCAAAATATTTGTTGGTGGTAACAACATGGTAAGACGGGATGGATGGCAAAATGGATGGTAGGCCTATATATTTGGCTAAAAGTATTCATCCTCCCGGGATAAAATGTTCCCGTATGCCCATGAAGACAAAAAAAGCATGATGTAACTGGAATATACTACCCTTGTAAATTATTAAACAGAAGGGTCGCGGTCAATTATATAACCATTCAACGTCAATATCAGACAAATCGATCTAAATCATAAACATAAATGAAAGTGTAATGTGTAATTAGTCGAGTCTTCCATTTCCCTAATATGAACCACATACTTTTGGGGTAACGACATCGTAATACTGGATGGATGGTATATATTTGGTTAAAGGTATTCATCCTCCTGGGAGGAAATGTCCCTGTATATGACCATGAAAAATAATAAGAAAAAAGAAGGCATGATATAACAGGAATATACTCCCTCGTAAATTATCAAACAGAAGGGTCACCGTTGATCGCGGTCCAGCGTCAATATCAGACAAATCGATCTAAATTATCAGTATGAAAAGAAATGAAAGTGTAATGTGTAATTACATTTCACTAATATGAACCACACAATTGAAAATACTTCAAAACTTTACACATCTAATTTGTAGTGCAGGTAAACTCATAATTTTGGGGTAACGACATGGTAAGACTGGATCGATGATATATATTTTGGCTATAAGTATTCATCCTTCCGGGATGAAATGTTCCTGTATGCCAATGAACAATAATAAGAACAAAAAAGAAGGCATGATATAACAGGAATATACTGTACCTTCGTAAATTATCAAACATAAGGGTCACCGTTGATCGCGGTCAATTAACCATACAACGTCAATATCAGACAAATCGATCTAAATTATCAGTATAAAAAGAAATGAAAGCGTAATTAGTTGAGTCTTCACTTTCCCTGAAATGACGTAACTTAAAATACTACACACCTTTACACGTCTTATTTGTAGTGCAGGCAAAATCATAATTTGGGGGTATGAGAAAATTATGAAAGAGAGGCCTGGGGTCACTGTTGAACGCGGTGTCAATTGACCGGACAACGTCAATATTGGACAAATCGATGTTAATTATCAGTATGAAAAGAAATAAAAGTGTAATTAGTTGATATCTGAATGCACCTGCTCGAACTGAGTGTCAAGGATTATTGAACTGTTTCTGCTTTGTCGATGAATTGTGATATGATATAACTTTGATATTTGCTATTGCGGCATATGCATTAATAATTAGTACATTTTATTTTCGCTCATTATACAATGTATATTTTGAGAGCAAATGTTAAGGAGATTTTTAACAAATGGATACTATCATTATATCATAATTTCATAACAATATATTGGAATGTTTGGTAATGAGATAGTAATTGTGTCAAATTTGAAAGAACATTTTAATGACAGAATGAACTTTATTTGATCAAAATTGTATCAGAAACAGCTGAAATATCAATAAATGTATCCGTTCGGAATTAAACCTGGGGCCCCAGGTTTATTTGATAATTAAAACAGACATTTATATAAAATGCCTACACTTTTTCAAAAATGTTAAAAGAGGTTTGTTTATATAGTTGTTGATGACCTATCTATTTAATCATAATTTTAACAAAACATCACATGCACAATTTTGTATTAAAATGGTTGAAACCAATAAGTTTTTAGAGAGCGATCTTTTGAGTTTGAATAGCTCTTTTAAAAAAAAAAAACAGGCTTTTTATTTAGTTTTGTTTTTGTTTTATACGTTTCGAGCATTGTGGAGTTATAACTATTAGTTAGTATAGTTTGCAATGTTATGGGGCAGGTTTTGGTTACAAAATTCATTTTTGACCAAAACTATACTATCCCTTTAGAGTTAGAGAAAGAGTAGTGTTTTGATAATTATATACATGTATGTAAATTTCGAATGCACAGCTAAATAATAAGATCATTGTATTACTCATTCCAAGTATCTTTACACTTACAGTATACGGAAATATCATGATATCGACTCTTAAATAACATGGCACACTTTAATTTACTATTTCTGACGCACTAATTAAAGTTTTACACATAGGGGGGGGGGGGGGTGGGGGCTGCAGCCCCCCTTAAGTTTTAAAAACAACCGCATTCGGGTAAAAATACCTTAAATTTGGGCAAACAAATTTCATATTCGGGCAAATGTCATATTCGGACATGACCCTGGTATATTCGGGCAAGTCCATGCCATATTTGGGCAAAATAAAGTCACAATCGGCCAAACTCGTGTTATAAGCGGGCAAAGTCATGTTGCAGTCGGGCAAACTCATGTCATTTTAGGGCAATATACAACGTCATTTTGGGGCAATACCTTCCCGTATTCGGACAAAATCATGTGTTTCGGACTTAACCATTAAAAACACTTTTCGTCCATCATAGAGGTTAAGACTTCTGCTTGTCAGATGAACAAATGGGAGGGACAATTATTTGGGCAAAAAACCACAGCCCACTTAAACAAAATTTGCTCCTATGCCCATGGTTTTAAATGAACAATAATCATGATAATATAACGGACCTTGCAACATTGTGGGAATACAACTTTGAAGTATGTACCTCATGGATGACTGTCGCATTAGTTTGTTGTTCCTTTACCATGTCCATAATACTGGAGATGGACCGTACAATATTGTGATAAATCACTTTAAAATCTGGATTATTTCATAAAGTTGGCATACAGTGTGGTATTTTGTTAAAGTGTGCAAAGTGAAATCAAGTATATTACAAACACACATTCTAATTATAGTAAAAGAATTATGCGCATATTTACATTTTCGCATAATTATTTATATTTTCGTAAAAAACATATTTTATTCAAACAAGTAATATTTATTAAGTTTCCATTATTTGTTATAAATTCTTGTGATGTTCAAAATGTAATTTCGTCAAGTTCCACCTTACGTTAACTGAGTTCTGAAATGAGATAGAATATGAAAGTATTAATTAATCAAACGTAATGTTACTTATTGTCTACTTAAATGTGTAACATCTCAAAGGTACATCATATTACATGTATGTTAATTATTGTATTTCTTTTAATCGACATGTCTAAAGGCTAAAATAGAATATCAATTTGTACCCTTGCAAATGACTCTCTTCTAGAAAGGTAGGTTTACATGTACTGTGATAAGATGTTAACAAAAAGTTAAACACTTGTTTTGAATGTTCGAAAAGTAACGGCGCATGAACTGTAACGGATAAGCTCATTGCGACAAGATTAGCGATAGCCTTGTAATCGCATTATACTTCACAAATTTAATGTTGACCAGGATAACATCGGAACATAGGACACGCAATTAGTGGTCAAATACTTGTCACAATCGAACAAATGACTAGCGATTGAATGAAACAAGGCACTTACACTTTTCCACCCCCATTAAAAATATTAATAAATACCGTTTAGACGAATCCAAAATTTATTCATTTAACAAAAATACATTTCTTATTTCTGGTTTGAGAAAGACGAATTTTTATAAAGCACCTTGACGAATTGATAATTTCCAGCTGGATCGAATGGTTCTCCCTTATTACTTGTTCATAATAATAAAAGATAGTCAACAGTTTGTCTTAATAACGTTGGCCCTAAGATAGAACAAGAACACGAATTCAGTGGGTTTTTTTCTCTTTCTGAACCCCTGTTTACTTGGAAATTTATATCAGAGATGTGAATGTCCTTCTTCTCTTCCTCTCCCCTGTTTTCGGCCGTTTACTGGGCCTATATAGCGTTATGTTCATGAAAACAACTGAACATGGAAGGGCATGATTTCAACTTGATTTTATATACACGAAAGTTTATCCAGTTATCAATGATGAGTTATACGCACCTGCATAGTACAGGTAAATGTTAGTTAACGCAGTCAATAATACTCGTTACGACCACAATGAAATAATGCTTCAAACAAATGTCAAAGTGCAATCAAGGATCGAACCTTTTAACATTTTAAAACCGAGAAAAGAGTGAATGTTCCTACTACCATGACTACAGGGAATGTCTCACAACGATTTTAATTTGAACTTAATTCAAAGATAGATCTACATTTATTGTATGTCATTTTTGTCTTGGAATAAGTTCAAAATTGGAAGACTTTTAAGAAAGTTGATATCTTCTTCCTCTTCTCCCTCAGCTATTTTGGAAATCAGCGTAACCATGGTTACGTCAAGAATTTGACATCTCGTAGATAGAAGATATTGAAAATTGTAACAGCATTGAACGGTGTGTTTTAAAACCAGTCTCTTAATCTCTATCTGGTAAATTGATGATTCTATATTAAATTCTTGTAGTGCACGAGAGATCAAGATACAAAAACGATTTATTTTTTAATTTTTAATTTTTTTAATTTTATTTTTTTAGTAAAACAAATACATTTGATGTATATTCTATCGAACAGAATATACAATATAACTACAGTACATACACAAACACATGCATGTCAACCATAAACAAACTTTGAAATGACACTTCAGACTTTACTTTTAAGCTTTACGTTTCGGTTACAATAATCAAACATGTATAACAAGGTCAGTATAATTATGCCTATCCATTACATAATCATGATAATGCAATAACAACTCTATACAAAACGACTAGAATATAAGGTATACATACAGTCACGTAAACAGAATTAAAAATACGTAGTAATTGACAATTCGCTTTCATTGAAACTGATGTAATTGTATTGCCCAAATTAAAGGAAATAATGTTTTCTTCAAGTGGTAAACATTAATATAATAGTAATACTATTATATCGAATCGGGCTTTTTGCATCGGTTTGCAGATTACCTATTACCATCGATATAAAAAATACCACTTGGAACTGACAATGCAGAATGCATCGACTTTGATGTAGTTTTTTTCAGAAATGATAATGATATGAAGGGCTTGATTCCAAAAGGCGTTAAATCCATTTTATCAATATTTAGTTAATAATATAAGTGCAATAATAAGATGCGAAGCTATAGCTAAAAGTTCACTTTTCACGATTCCAAAAATGCGAAATCGTAAACGAAATTTGGACAAACTCATGTTTATGTTCCCATAGAAATGTGTACAAACTACAAAGTCGGGGAAATAAATGCGTAGTATGACATAATAATTCATGTTCAATAAATGGCAAAACAGCCCATTATATCGTGTTTGTTCGGCTTAATTCCTTTAAAACAAATTTAAATACAATTTAAAAGGAACACACAGAACTATCAACTTATCTGGTGATATTTGTTTTTTTTATGAGAGTGCCTGCTAATAGGATTGGGTACAATAATCGAGTATGTCTACACAGTTGCAGCTGAAAAAACATAAAACATTCTAACAATACCAATCAATTTGTTTTTGTAAAACCCCTCTTGAATTATATTTTTGATGAAACCTGCACATTTGATTCACTTATTTACGCTAGCTCAACTGGTAATCACCAAACATTGTTGCATTCCATATCGTTGAATTTCCTGTAATAGTATAATTATATTTGCCAGTTTATAATGATATTGTTTATAGTGTAAGATATTATTAGCATTAATGTCCTTCTTCGCGTTGTTTTTGTATTATATTATTATTATTGTAAATTGTAAGTAGCTGTACATGTATGCAGTTTAAATGTCAAATTAATTCTTATTGCTCGCACAGCAGTTTCCAGATGTATCTACATGATGTGGTCAATAAATAGACCTTTTCAATTAAATTCAATTCAATTCAATTCAATTCAATCAGATTTAATTCAATTCAACTCAATTCAATTCAATTCAACTCAATCAAATTCAATTCAATCAAATTCAATTCAATTCAATTCAATTCAATACGATTCCGAAACAAAAAAACAAAAACAGGAAAGTTAATATTTTCTTCAAAATATCATTATACTAAATTAAAACATAATATAGGGAACTGACCAAAGTATACAATACTACTTACATATCAGGACGAGTAAGGCGAGTAGGTGGAAACCACGTCCAGCGGCCGGCCCGCTGCGAGGTCCCCCTGCTGCTAGGGACGCCATATCCTTGACGATCGCTCCAAACTCAGCTTGTAGGATTAGAAATATTCCTTCTTTTAGGCACACATAATACTTCCTTTAAGTTGTTTTACGTTGTATAATGTATACAGACAACTGAGAAAAAGTATACAAGTGGACTTTTGTCTATCTTGGATTTTTTATATTTTTTAAACGATCAACGTTAATAAAATGCAGTTGCAAGACCAGCTTGCTGTTAGAGTTATGAAACCTGTCTAATCCAGACAGCGAGCGGACGGTTGCATGAGCGTGATGAGTCACGCATCGATGGTCACCACCAGCAGTGGCTAATGGTCAGGGGTCAGTGTTTTGTCCCTCTATAGCTTCTCAACAAAAACATACAAAGCATCCAATGATATGACCTGCGCAAGTACTTCAATCGATAGCTCGATGTATTATAAAACTATATAATATGATGACGTCATAATGAAGGTAAATTGAGCATTTCCATTGGTTGATTACCGATGCTTAATCCGGTATAATCAATGGTAAAGTTATAATACATATGTATTATAACTTTTCAGTATGTACAAACTGACCATAGAGAGCCAAACGAGCTGCGCAGGGGATTGCCTTGGAGTGCGTAATGTGCTCTTGTGCGCTTGTTCTTGAATGGGGAAAATGCGCAGAGCGCGCAATTATTTCTAATACGCGCTGGCACTTAACACAGTACGCAGGCCGGGCCGACAATGGCTGGAGAGAACACTCACAATTTGAGCAAGGTCAATTTGGGTTTATCAACATGATAACCATATCAGTTCCTCAAAATGATCATATTATATAACAAATAGTACATGCTTCTTGTCGTTGAATATTCCATAATAGACACCTCTACATTTTTAATTTCTCTCGTGCGATTATATTGCACTCGGCCTACGGCCTCGATGCAATATAATCGCTCTCGAGAAATTAAAAATGTATCGTTGTCTATTCTGGTATATTCAACTCCAAACCATGCACTATTTGTATAATAAGCCCCTGGGGAACGTCAAGCGTGCACGCCACTATTAGTATTAAACCATTAATGGTGTGTGTGTGTGTGTGTGTGTGTGCGTGTGTGTGTGTGTGTGTGTGTGTGTGTGTGTGTGTGTGTGTGTGTGTGTGTGTGTGTGTGTGTGTGTGTGTGTGCACTTGTAAGGACCGGCAAACGGGGATACACACGGGTTTACACACCGGCAAACGGGGATATGTCGGAAACCGGGGATATCCCCGGTTTCCGAACAGCCTCTATAGTGCTTTAGGGATCGTCTTAAGGGCTGTACTGTATGTTATTATGATTTTTGAAGGATATCCCTTAATTGCCCATTTTACATCTATGTAACCGATGGTGTGTATGAATGGACTGTTTGTGTATGTGAGTGTGTGTGAATGTGTGTGTGTGTATGCCCATTGGGCATATGTCCATGTTTACACACCGGCAAACCGGGGATAAGCCAAAAAAGCCGAAAAAAGCGGGGATATCCCCGTTTGAAGGTGTTATAAATTTTATCCCCGTTTGAAGACTCCTACAAGTATGTGTGTGTGTGTGTGTGTGTGCGCGTGTGCGTGTGCGTACAGTAATTGATATATATCATGCGATTCCGAGGGATTGGAAAAATGATTTAGGTTTGATACAATTTTGTGAGGTAGACTTAATAAATTATTATATTCATTTATATTTTTTGAATAAAAATGTAAGTTTTAAGGATGTACCATCAAGAAAAATATATGATTATTTTATTAAAGAAATGCAAAAGTCATATGATTTACAGATAAGAGACGGACAAAATGATTTAAATTTTATAGATAAAGAAATGTATGAATGTTTTTTTTAGACCAAGAATAACATTAATGATTGGGAAACAGAGAGAGTTTCAATTTAAGTTACTCCATGGGGCAATTTACACTAAAGATACTTTATTTAGATTTGGATTTGTTGAAGACAACTTGTGTTCGTATTGTAAACGGGAAAGGGAAACATATTCGCATTTATTTTTATTTTGTTTAAATGTAAAATTGACATGGCAAGCTTTGACACAACGTTTTGAGTTAGATGAAATAAAGGACTTAAATTGGCGGGATATATTTGTTGGATTGTCAGGTAATTCAAATAGAATAAAATGTTGTAATACCATAATTTTTATGGTAAAATATATTTTATTTGTATTTAGAAGAGAGGGTGTTCTACCTAATATTGATAAAATACAGAAACTGTTATTAGATTATAAGGCCCAGGAAAAGGGAATAGCAATTAAGATGGGAAAATTAGGACTACATTTACAAAAATGGGAAACGGTAAAATTAGAATAAGATTGAAAGAATGAACTCTTTATACGCGATGTTTCTCCCGTGAGCTTGTAAAAAAAAAAGTATTTAAAAAGTATTGATTTAAATATGTATTTTGTAAGCATTATTTTTTTCTTTTCTGTTAAGGAATGTGAGCAGATTTCCGGGGGAGGGTGGGGGGGGGGGGGGGTGAGGTGAGTGTGTAGGGGGTGGGGAAGGGGTGGGGTGAGAGAAGTAGCGTGTCTTACTTCTTTTTATTTTTTGTTAAATCTCCATTGTGTTTAATTTTTGTGAATTACACTTGATTTGTACACTTCAGATGTAAACTTGTATTATTTAAAATGTTATTCAATTGTTTATTCAAATGTTTATTCACTTAAAAAAAAAAAAAAAAGTGTGTGTGTGTGTGTGTGTGGGTGTGTGTGTGTGTGTGTGTGTGTGTGTGTGTGTGTGTGTGTGTGTGTGTGTGTGTGTGTGTGTGTGTGTGTGTGTGTGTGTGTGTGTATGTCCGAAGACGATTAGACACAATCATGTTTGCTCATTAGTGCTTAGGTATATATACCATCTCGCATGTTTGTTTGCAGTTTTCGTATCGGATTCGTTTGTTTGTAGAGTAGGGTGTCTGCCTCGAGTGTTATTCAAACCACTTGTTTGCTCATATCTTCAGACATAATTGCCTTACAATCATAATGTAATGGAAAGTCATGTTTAACATCTACCCACCTTCAAAATTTCACACTTAATTTAAAGAGTAAGAAAAGAATATTACAGTTTTGGTTTAGAGGGCGCTTACAAATTTCATTTATCTGTGAAGTAATGAAAAATAAGTTTAATATTTGAAGGGGCCGGCACATGATTTTAAAGACATAATAAACTCAAGTAATCGGAGTGACAACAACGGTGTTGCTTCTCTGCGAGGTCCATCAAGACCCACGCACACTGGTAGTTGAGACAAGTCAAACTTATTGAACGCCATGTATCAGCATTTTTTTTTTTTTTTTTTGTGCAAGGCAGGGTCCAGCAAGTCGTCCTTGAAGGAGAATCATCGGATGTATCCTCTGTGTCAGCTGGCGCGGCGCCCTCAACAATTCGATAACTTTAGACAGTATAAAGTCTATGACGAAGGCTGTAGATGACAGCCGAAAATTTCGGAGGTAAATATTTGTACTGTACATGTAATTGTATTGTGAACAAAAGTTCGAAATGGATATCTCTGCACATTGTCATTGTACCAAAGTGGCTTTGTAATTGTTTTTGATGACATCTATAATGAATCATTATGATTTGTTTTAACAAAACCAATCAACTTTCCGGTGCCTAGAGAGCACCCTTTTGTGTTAACGATTGGTTTTTTTTTTTGTTCTTCTTTTTTTTTCAACCAGAATTAAAGGGATAGTTGAGTTTTAGCAAGGAGGTTCAAACACAAGGAGATACTTCAAACCTAGACCCTATTGTTTGAACTATGATGCCGCGTACGCATTTAGGCTTTAGGACAATGAGGCGCATTCTCTTGCATTCGTGCAATGTCAAGCAATGACAATGGATGTCTAAATGAAAGTTTGTCCCAGTTTTCGCTGATGACCCATAATCCCAGCTATAACGTGGTGTATACATTGCATATTAGGACAAGCAAAGGGGGAAAAACATGATTTTATCCATGCAAAAATTATGAAATTATCAAACTTATAAGATATACAAGAACAACTAATTGTTTTTTACGAATAACATAAACCTGACTTGAGGAATTTTAGAAATAAGGATTTTTGAAGGAGTTATATTCGTAGATTATTGCCTTGTATCTCCAATATTTGACCATGTTTATGCATGTGAAGCTATAATAATTGTAATTTCTAGAGTATTATTTGTGTAAATCGACTACTTTCTTGCCGCATCATTGTTATTTTAAGGCGGCATCACAGATCGTGATCAAAGCAGCGAGAGTCTTTACTCTTTTTGTTCCGGCATTGATACTAACATGTGTTTCTGGCGATATATCTCCTTGTGTTTGAAACTCCTTGGTTTTGGTATAGAGGGCGCTACTAAAAATATTTGTTTGTGAGATAATGAAAAACTGAGTGTCAAATTCGAAAGAGCATACAATTGTAATAATTTTATTTTAAATGATTTAAACCAATTAGTGTTCAGAGAGCGCCCTCTTGAGTTATAACGGCTATTTTTTATGATAACAGGCAATTTGCTTAGTCATTTGTAATTTGTTATTCCTTTTGAGCATGGTGGGGTTATAACTATTAGTTTGTAATGTTATGGTGCAAGTTTTGCTATCTAAAATTCAGTTTGACCAAAACTGTACTCTCTTTAAAACTGTTAGTTTTAATGATACTAAAATTCAGTTTGACCAGAACTGAACTATGCTAAATTACAGTATAGGGAAACGCCCCACACTAACAAAATATACATTTTTATCACCTAACATGTAAAATAATACATCATAACTTTAATATCTGTTAATGTACAGTATAGAAGAAAAAATGCTTTGAAATGGATTAATGAGCAATAAAATGAGCAATAAAACTATTAAAAAAATTCAGGTATACGCGTCCAATTTAACGCATGCATGCTGCGTGTAGAGTACAGTGATGTGGCATGCAAGTTGCTAGTGCGTTTAGTTAGGCTCGACTGTCAGGTACTCAGCCAGGCGGCCAAAAGGAGTGAACAGGCGGTGAAGTGTTGGCCCAATGATCAGGGGCGCGATGGAACTTTGAACTGATATTTCTGCAATTTGATGATCCCAGGGTTCGATTTTACCACTATTAAAGGGGTAGTTTAGTTTGGTAAGACTGCACTTTAGTAGCCAAAACCTGCAGTAACATTATAACTAATAGTTATAACTCCACTATGCGAAAGGTAAACAAAATTACAAACGACTAAGTAAAAAGCCTGTTATCAGTCAAAAAAGCCATTAAAACACAAGAGGGCGCTTTTAAAAAGGCATTGGTTTAACCATTTTCATACAAATTATGCATGTGATGGTTGCATGTGCATCTCAAACTATTTCCAAAGGCTTTGATCATTTTGAAAATAGCTAGCATTTTTGTTATTTTTTCTAAAAATCATCTAATTATTTGGGCCCAAATAATTATGAGATCAAGATATTTTATTGATATTTCAGCCGTTTCTGGGTCGATTTTGACCAAATAAAGTTATTCTGCCATTAAAATTGATGTTCCTCAAATTCGACACTCAGTTTGTCATTACCTCACAAAAAATTGTGATGTGCAGGCCCTCTTACCAAAACTAAACTACCCCTTTAAGTGCCTCGTTATACTACATTATTTCAAATATATCGATCAATTAGTGGCTAAATACTCTGTGATAGATGTTTCGGTAACTTCCCAAAGCTGATAATTATTTCTAATTAGTTATCATTCTACAATGCAAGTAGAAAGAACTCTTTGAATGTAATGTACTAAACACTCTTTAAATTTACATATCTCCGTTTCTACAAGAGGTGTTATGTAGACAAACAGTATAATTATTTCAAAAAATCCGATATTATTGTGTGTCAATTTGTGGTTCTTTGAATCATAATGGTGATATTTTAACTTGCAATTGTATATTTGTATTGATACCGTACCTTTCAATTGTAGATGTATAGAAGCCAAATTAATATTGACATTGATAATTCATGATCTAATCTGACCCTGAATTTCGCAGTATCCTGAAGTAAATCTGCCCTTATTTCGCAGTATCCCCTGCATATTGTATTGTATTGACATAATTTTGTTGTCACATAATGCAATCAATCAATAATCAGGCACATCATTCAAACTCAATACAGGTAAATTGCTTTCTAAAATCGATAACGCTCACCATTCATTCCATACAGAAAACACAAGCAGAGTAATAAAACTATTGTTCTAAATCATAATTGATAAATACAAAATTGACAAGAAATGTACAACTATCAATAAATATTTGTGAAGTATAATGCGATTACAAGGTTATCGCTAATCTTGTCGCAAGGAGCTTATCCGTTACAGTTCATGCGCCGTTACTTTTCGAACATTCAAAACAGTGTTTAACTTGTTTTAACATCTTATCACAGTAAACCTACCTTTCTAGAAGAGAGTCATTTGCGAGGATACAAATTGTTATTCTATTTTATAGCCCGGTCACATATCAACGGATTGCGTATATAACGGACGTCAAACGGAGAGCTAAATTTTCCATCCGTTCGTCTCCGTTCGTATGCGTTTTTCTTGCCCGTTCCTTGTCCGGTGATGTACGTTGTTCTATGTTTTGTATAAGGCAATGGAGACGACCTTTCATCACCGGATAATTTCATTTCGCAAATTTTCTATTCGTTAGGCATTCGTTTCCGCTATCCGTTGATATCTGACCGGGCCATTAGTCTTTAAAAATGTCGATTAAAGGAATCTAGTAACTTTGTTGACATGTGCAAAAAGTGATATGTCCATCGGGTGTTATGTGAACATTTAAATAATAAATTAAGTTAAATGGTCGTTATATGTCCGAGTAAATGAGCAAAAAAGCAAAGTGATATTCACTAACTCATTGCACTCACTTTGTACACGGTTTTGCCGATCCAGTGGATTATTCAACATCTGAACACTTTAATCGTACATATCTTCTTAACGAGAGGAAAATTTGAAAAACAGAAACCTGTCCCATGATTTGTATTGTTAATACGAATACAACAAGGTATGAGGGAACCGCTAGAATTCCAATTGGATTTTGAGGATTTGGACAATGTTACTAATAAAGTCCCTTTAAAAGACATACAATAACATAATACACCTTTGAGATGTTACACATTTAAGTAGACAATTAGTAACATCACTTTATTTTGCCCAAATATGGCATGGACTTGCCCGAATATGACATTTGCCCGAATATGACATGTTTTTTGCCCGATTATGAATGGTTTTGCCCGATCAAGACATTTTTGCCCAAATTTAAGGTGCTTTTTACCCGAATGCGGTTGTTTTTAAAACCCCAGGGGCTGCAGTCTCCCCCCCCCCCCCCCCCGCCTCGTATATGCCTATGTGTACAACTTAAATTAGTGCGTCAGCAATTGTAAATTAAAGTGTGCCATGTTATAGGTTTTCCGGTCAAATTCGTCAACATAGCATCCAAACTGACGATTCAATCATTCAAATTAGAGCGATTTTTCTTCACATGCTGTTCGCTATATTCATTTTCACTTTAAGAGTATTCAAATTCGTTAATAGGCTTATAAATTTGTACTCCTGTTCATTCAAATTAGTTTTTTATCGTTCAAATTAACACTGCACAATCGTCATTCAAATTCGCGCTGGTAATGAAGAGCAATAAATCTGTACCTCAATCAACATTCAAATTCGTTTATAGGCACCCCGATTCGCACATTAAGCATTCTAATTGGTTGGTTTAGAAATATTCCTTTTTTATATAATTTCTGCATTTGTTCTTTATTTGTATTTATCCATAGTGACGTTTCACATACTACTGTGCTGTTTCAAAGACATACAGTATATCCCCCATAAGCATGATACGTTCACATTGTGCATGTAAATCACAGTGATTTTCATAATAAATTTAATCTCATTCATTCAACAGTTTTTATTTTAATGAATGCTTATATATCTAATCTTCATTTATTTTATCTATCAATTTCATCATTATTCATCATGTTGATATTTCTTTGTTTTGTTGTAATTAATCTAATTTAATTCAAACATCCCGCCCTCTACATGTTCTCTTTTTGTCATTTACATAGTACGTGTATAATTCGGCCCATGACGAATTCAAATGCACACTTTTTACAAAAGCTTGCCTATTGACGAATTTGAATGCCCGAATGCCCACGACAAAATTTTCCGCTCTAAATTGGATGGTCTTTGAGCGACGGTTTAAATTGAATGCTCCTTTTTAATTTATTTTTGGCCGGAATTTCCGATCGCGTGCTTTAAAAGTTAAATTGAATGACCATCTTAGTAAATCAAATGATGATCCTAATCATCAGTCAATTTCGTGCTAATTGAATGATCGAATCGTCAGTTTGGCTGCTGTTTTTTACGAATTTGACCGGGAAAACCTATATTTAAGAGTCTATATAATGGTAGTTTCGTAGACTTTAATGATACTTACTTGGAATGAGTAAAACAATGATCTTATTATTTAGATGTGCATTCCAAATGGACATACATGTATATAATTATCAAAACACTACTCTTTCTCTAACTTTAAAGGGATAGTATAGTTTTGGTCAAACAAACTAATAGTTATAACTCCACATCGCTCGAAACGTATACAAAAAATACACCAACAAAAAAATAAGCCTGTTATCATTTAAAAAGAGCTGATCAAACGCAAAAAAGCGCTGTCTAAAATCTCATTTGTTTAAAACATTTTAATAAAAAATTTGTGCATGACGTTTTGTTAAAATTATGATCAAATAGATAGTTCATCAACAACTAATTTATATAAAAACCTCTTTTGAA
>JBAMJV010004409.1:0-83240 GCA_037951105.1 Echinarachnius parma | reverse complement strand
TGGGTTTAAAATGTACAGGTGACCATGGGTAATAATAATTAAATCATAATTTTAGCGCAGTAGAGTATATATTTATAGTAGCTCTGTAGCTATTATTATTCATATTTATTGTTCATATTATTATTATCATTATTATCCTTCAATATTTTGTGTCAATTTTGTAATACAGCCTCTGAAGTGGTAGAATTGGGGGCCAACTGGATCCATGGAACCGAGGGAAACCCAATCTATCAACTAGCAGCCAAACATGGTCTTCTGGAGGTAATATTAAGAATCACCTTCCACACATCATCATCAATTACTAGGGCATGCAACTTCACAATCCATAAAACTACCTCTCAAAGCCATTTAAAAACGACCAAAATTAAGAGGCAGTGGAGACAAGATGTTACGTTGAGCAAGCATGTTATCCAGTCTCCCCCCAAAACGCTAGTCTTCATCCAGACTACATTATCATAAACACAGAATTAGTCTTCATTCAGACTGCATAAAAGTTGGAGGGTGGACAAGTAATTAACCCTTATCATGCTTCATATTGAGCCGTGTACCACACTTACATTGTTGGCTAGATATAGCTAGAGGCCCTTTCAGGAAAATTAAATAATTACTTCTGAATTTGGAGTTGATCATAAAATTGAAATTCACTGACCCAAAAATCCTATTTCATTTGTTAACTGTCTACTTTTCAAAATTGTACACCCCTATTATGTTAATGACGTTCAAAGATATAAAGAAAATATACCAGTGCCAATGGCAGAATACAAATCGATTTTCAACTTCTGACATGGACCTGGGTTTCAACCCCTTCTTTGTAAGGTTTGAATGATTTGAATAAATAAAGATGATTTGTGACCTTACACCACAAAACGACCGTTATGTCGCTGTGGTAGTTTCTCTTTTATTAGCTAAAATAGTCAAAGTTTGTTCAAAATTTGAGATTTAGGATTTTTGTATTTCCTGGAAAAGCATGTCTTAATCTAGCTTCTGTAACATTTTGAGCATCGGAAATCATGTTTAAATATTATTTTTTCATCCAATAAATGTGATCTTATTACAGCGCTTTAATGGAAACTGATCTTTTAAATGGCCCATTTCTCCCTTATTTTAAAAAATACTTCAGCCATATTCCAAATCTTTGGTGTTCCTTTTGAGAGGGTTTGCTTAGTCCAAATATGACGAATGATATACCATTTTAAAGGTAATTACTCAGTTTTCCCGACTTATTGGTCATTTTATGGTGTAAGGTCACATTTATGTAATTCATGAATACTATCCAAACAGATTCATACAAGTTTGTTGTCTGTCTTTCTTCCCTCTGCCTTCTCCAGGAACCGGAAGACTCCACAAATGGAGACACGGTGAAAGCTTTCTGAATCAACATTGGGGGGAGAAAAACCACCAACTACCAGATGTTCAAATATTGTTGTTTAAAGGACACCAATGAAATGACTCATTATAGTTGTCCAAACAGATGCATCAAAGTTTGTCTGTCTTTTTTTCTGTCGTCTTCTCCAGGAACCTGTAGACTCCATGAATGGAGATAAGGCGAAACTTTCTGGAGCGATGGTGTGGGAGAAAAACAACACTACCAGATGTATACAAAACAAATGTACAGTAATTTAATCATTCATAAAAAAAATTCTACACGATAATATTCAACTGAGTAAGTTCATCTGTTTTTCTTTCCTCCGTCTTTCTCCAGGAACCTGAAGACTCCACGAATCGAGACACGGTACGGTGAAAGCTTGCTATCAACACGGGGGAGGAGAGAAAAAACCACCACCTACCAGATGTTCAGAGATTTTTACAAAAGTACTGAAATTAAAATCAATGGTTCATGAAAAATGTCTACATGATAACATTCATGCAAGTTCATCCGGTTTTTTTATTTCCTCCATCTTTCTCCAGGAACCTGAAGACTCCACAAATGGAGACAAGGAGAAAGCTTCGTGGATTAAGGCGGGGGATGAGCAAAACAACCACCTTCAGATGGAGGACGGAAGACGCGTGGATCCAGACACAGCCAAGGAGGCCAAGGCAATGTACACCGCCATCAGTGACGAGCTGGACGACATGGACATGGAGGGTCATGATCTCAAGCAGGACCTCGACGGCTACTTGCGTGCAGAGTTTGCCAAGGAACTGAAGCGTCGGGGCGTTGTAGAGGATCCTGAGAGACTCCGCCAGTTCTGGTTGACGTTTGAGCACTGCTGCAGGTGAGTTGTATGAAATAATAATAATGTTTTGATTTATATAGCGCCTATGATTGATAATCATCTCTAAGCGCTTTACAATGATATCATTACCCCTGTCATAGGATACAATGCAAACCCACACATATTGTGTGCACCACCTCCACTCCCTGGGGACCATTCCTTCCAAGCGGCTCATGGGCATTGAGAAGATCGTTCACATAAAGGCTTTCACCTCCTACCGGGTCCCCATTTATGTACCTGGGTAGAGAGCAGCAATTGTGGATAAATTGTCTTGCTGAAGGACAAACGCGGTGGGCAGGGTTCGAACTCGGGATCTCATCGGAAAGCGCGTGCTCTACCAATCTTGCCACACCACATCCACATGATGTCTTTTCCTTTTGTTTCATTTGACGTTATGAAATTTTACTTTTGGGACAGTTTTTTTATTTTTTCTTATCTGGGCTTATACAACTGTACATACAAATCTCATATACCCTCCTTCTTACAAAATCAAACTGTACATTATTATCATTAATGTGATTCTAAGTAAATTTAGTTTTTAGTTTTTGTTAACAATCACAATTTTGTTCCTTCCAAACCTGGCTTCAGGGTAGAGTGTCTGGACCTAGGGTGCGATAAGCTGGGTGATGTGCAGCTCAAGACCTACTGCTACTACGAAAGCCTGAACGGAGCCTACTACACGGAACTCGGCAACAAGGGTTACCAGGGCATCTTGGATACGCTCCTGGGGGAGATACCTGCATCCAATGTGCACTTAAACGCCGCTGCGGTGAAAATTCACTATAATGCTTCTGATAGGATTAATGGTGATGGTGATTGTGGGGATGACAGCTCCTCCAGGAGCGATGGCAACAATTTTGTCAAAGTGGAGTGTGAAGATGGGAGGACTTTCACCGGTAGTCACGTGATTGTGACACCATCAGTGGGATTCTTGAAGGAGCATGTGAAGACCCTGTTTGAGCCTGCTCTGCCCAGGAATGTGGAAGACACAATTGAGACGCTGCAGTACGGGACAGTCGACAAGATCTTTTTGAAGTAAGTAATGAGCGTCAGATCATTTACTTTGTGAGTGCCAGATTAAAGGGGACCACCAGGCAAAGAACAACACATAATGATGTGTTTTGGTACCGTTTTGTGATATCAAATAGATTCCCAACATTTTGCAAAGGGTTATGTAATTCATAAACAAAGCAATTCATTTCCACCACTTACGGAACCACTAGCTACCATTTCCTGGTTCTGTACGGGCCAAACATTTGCGAGTGCGCCAATGCTATTCACGCGTACGTTTGAAGACGATAGAATCCCGGGCGATTCGTTCGCTCTGGACAAAGTAGTACATGCAGACCCATGAACGCATGCTTTAGAATAGGGATGCGTTTTCCAATTTTTTTTTTTTTTTTTTTCTGGAAAAATATTTTGGTGAACTTTTTGATGGAATGGAATACTAAAGATGTTACCTTTCATTTATAAGAATATTCTTTTTGGGTGGTGGTACCCAACCAAAAAATACACGGGGGCAAAGGGCGATTCGCCCCCGATACCTTTAAAATCGCCCCCGTGAACCACGGCACGGGGGCGAAAAAAAAGAAAAAATAAAGGTTTTTTTTGTTTTGTTTTGTTTTGTTTTTTTTTAAACAACTTTTTGCATGATCGGAAAGCGCCAGAAACGTACCAAACATGGCATGATCAGATATATCGCATCATGATAATGATTTATTAGACCCTTGAGCAGTGAAAACAATGTTTAAAAAAAAAGAGCCCCCGTGAGCCCCAAAATAGCCCTCGTGAATAATTTCACGAGGCCGTTTTTTTCCCTCAAAATTTTCAAAATCGCCCTCGTGAAAAAAAAAGTATTTTTTTGGTTGGTGGTACCCTTTAAAGGGATTTACAGTTTTGGTTAAGAGGGCGCTTTAAGAAAACAATTTTTAGAGGTAATGAAAAACCAAGCGAAAATTTGATTATGCACACAATTTAAAAAACCGAATAAACTTTGCTTGATTAAAATTGGTGCAGAAACAGCTAAAGTTTCCATAAATATATCTGTTTGGAATAAATGTAGAGGCACCACTAGTGACTAGTAGCTGGGCAACCCGCTGCCTTCATCCATTCTCTACATATGTCATCTTTCTCAGAGCATCACTCAGCTTTAGGCTGCCCATTACCAGGCCCATAGCCAGGATTTTTCATGGGGAGGTGCGTAATTTACAAAAACGGGATCGAGACCACTCGCCAAACAATTTTGAGGCCGAAAAACACAGGCTGAGAGTCATGTAAACCAGACCGGTAAAAAGGGGACCCGAGACCGGCAAAAAGTGGACCTTTCTGAATTTGAGGGGGTGCGTACGCACCCAACACACCTCCCTGGCTACGGGCCTAATATATCAGTGATGATATCTTCCTATTTCTTCCTCTCCCTGCCCCTCCCTCCCTCTCTCCTTCTCTCCTTGTACTGTACGGGTAAGAACTGTCTTGGCAAGTCCTGAGGATCTCATGGCCATACCCTCTCTCCTTGTACTGTACGGGTAAGAACTGTTTTGGCAAGTCCTGAGGATCTCGAAACATGGCCATACCCTTTCATGATACACTTTAATATAATGACACACACATACGGTTATCACTGCAGAATGTACATCTACCAGTCCAAACAGATAAAAATCCTTGTTGCCCTTCCTTACTGGGTGATCTAGTATTCTGGACATTCTCTCCTATATTCAAGTACTGTAAACGTGGTAATATTCGTGATGCTTTAATTTTCACGGATTTCGCACTGAAATCTGCGTCTGCGAACATTAAACCCGCGAATAAATATGCAATTTTATGGATTTTCATTTACTATAATATGATACAACAATATAATTTTGATGAGGGTCTTACGATCGGCTGGGAAATTAAAAACCTATAAATGTGTTTTAGCGTCGCTCAGCACGAAATATTAATCGCGTGAAATTACAATATTTACAGTATTCTATCCTGTATTATAATCACAGGTACAAGAAATGTTTCCGGAGTTTGAGGGACGGAGACTTTTGCCCTTCCTTGGTGATTAAGTATTCTGGGCATTTTCTCCTGTATTGAAGTATTCTCTCTTGTATTCAAGTCTTCTCTCCTGTATTGAAGTATTCTGTATTATAATTACAGGTACAAGAAACGTTTCTGGAGTTTGAGGGACGGAGACTTTGGAGTGCAGCTCCTCTGGGATCCACCCCGCCCCGGGGAAACGGAGGAAGAAGAGAAGGACAAATTCTACCGGATGATCGCGGGATTCGACATCGAGGATAAAAACGACGACGAAGTCCTGATTGGGTGGATTTGGGGCAAAGGAGCGGAGTTCATGGAAAGCCTGAGTGATGAGGAGATTGGACAGGTTAGATACAAATTCCCACACTTGGGGATAGAGCCTTTGCTTCCGCAGCACCCAACCTTTGGAATAAACTACCTCTGACCTGCCGCAACCAAGCTTCATTCAATTTTTTTAAAGAATAATTGAAAACACCTCTTTCAATAACTTGAACTTGAACAGCGTTTTTAAACATTTTGGAAAATGCATCATTATTATTAAATTCAGACATGGGCAATTTCAATGTTACGGACATTACAAATTTGAGAATTTTCATGACTTTCCAATACCATTACTAAAAGATGAACCTTTCTATTGTGTAGCTTTTACTTGGATTACAAAGCAATGGTCAAGTGAACTATACTCTACAAGTTTCAGAACATTTTTATGCCTCCGCAACGAAGTAGCCGGAGGCATTATGTTTTCAGGTTGCCCGTCCATCCGTACTTACGTACGTCCCGTTCTCGTGATCACGTTATCTCAAGGACCGATAGACGGATTCTCACCAAACTTAGTTAGACACAATTCCAAATTAACACTCTCGAGGCCTGGGATGAATGCTTTGTCTCCTATTCAAATATTAGACCAGAAAGGTATTAGGATAAACTGGATATCTGAATCATTTGTAAATAGTTAAACAAAAAAAACATTTTAAGTCAATTTGTTTTACAAAAGTAATGGAGCTCTGATATTATACAAATAATGAATGATTATGAGTGCAATGGTACAAATATTTGCATGAGGTGAAAGATGGAATGTTGTTCCATTCAACGTGGCCATCCATCTTTCAACAACAAGGTACAAGAGAGGTGTGAAAGCTTCCAATGATTTTGGTTGAATTTGACAAAGTTAATGGATTACATTTAGTTACATCCCTCATTTTGTTTCACTCTGTTTACATCTACAGCGTTGTACATCCATCATCCGCAAGTTCCTCGGTAGACCGTCCATCCCGGAACCAGAAAAGGTCCTCTGCACCCGTTGGCATAGCAACAAGTATCAGCGAGGTGCGTACGGGGCGTTCTTACCCATGCACGCGACGGGGAGAGAATATGAAACTATGAACACTCCTATATACAGGACACGGACTGAAGGCAGGGAAAAGGTAAGTCTTGTAATTCTATTATTTGTGACTGGCTATAGCAAATCCCTGCACTTGTTGGTAATTCATGTTTTGAAGAATAGGGCATTTTAAGTTCACGTAATGTGTGTAAAAGACTTATGATTGTAAAATAGAAACAATCATATCTTCGCCAATTTATTGACCAATTTGTTGGAACAAAGCATCAAATGAAAGCTTGTGATGAGGGCTATCTAATGGTATGAAAATCCACATTTTTATGTTTACCGACAAGTGCAGGGTTTTGCTATGGCCGGTCACATTTTGTAAATTAAATGAATATGAGCAAAGAAAAAATAGGCTTCCCTGGAAATCAAACCCGAGACCTCTAGATTGCTTGACCAGTGCTTAACCTGAGGCCTCTAGATTGCTTGACCAGTGCTTAACCTGAGGCCTCTGGATTGCTTGACCAGTGCTTAACCCGAGGCCTCTAGATTGCTTGACCAGTGCTTAACCCGAGGCCTCTGGATTGCTTGACCAGTGCTTAACCCGAGGCCTCTGGATTGCTTGACCAGTGCTTAACCCGAGACCTCTGGATTGCTTGACCAGTGCTTAACCCGAGACCTCTGGATTGCTTGACCAGTGCTTAACCCGAGGCCTCTGGATTGCTTGACCAGTGCTTAACCCGAGGCCTCTGGATTGCTTGACCAGTGCTTAACCCGAGGCCTCTGGATTGCTTGACCAGTGCTTAACCCGAGACCTCTGGATTGCTTGACCAGTGCTTAACCCGAGGCCTCTGGATTGCTTGACCAGTGCTTAACCCGAGACCTCTGGATTGCTTGACCAGTGCTTAACCCGAGGCCTCTGGATTGCTTGACCAGTGCTTAACCCGAGGCCTCTGGATTGCTTGACCAGTGCTTAACCCGAGACCTCTGGATTGCTTGACCAGTGCTTAACCCGAGGCCTCTGGATTGCTTGACCAGTGCTTAACCATTATCTATTATTTTATGTGTGAATTTCTTTAGGGGCAGTATTTTTCGAAAGGAAATAGTATGGTTTTTATGTAGCAAGTCTTGGCAAGGATTAATGAACCAATAAACGATGACATAAATGGTACCCTGGGGTACCAAATGAAAATCCGCCATTTTGTTTGATTATTTATTTATTTTTCAGGGCTGTACACTGGGGTACCAAAGAGTGTAAAATTATTTTTGTTATGCTGTATTTACGTTCAAAATGCTCTCTTTGCGGCCGGGTAGCGTGCATACAAGCGCTGCATGCACAACGCAATACACCAGCGGCATCTATGATTGCTCTGTGGTACGGTTGTACTTCGGGTGGACACAAGATGGTGCTACACAACGCGGGATACCGGCGTACAACGGTACCCCGGGGTACTGCGTGTGTCATCAAACCACAACACATGCGTTCATTGTGAGCTTTCAGTATTCATTTCCTCATAGGTGAATGAAACAAAAGGGGCCCAATTTAGAATCTTACATCCAAAGATATTTCATAAATCTTATCTCTAATAATTATTGATCAATGATATCCTAATTTCAATGACTGATATGATATTTATTTCCTGATTTTATTTTTTTAAATTTAGAATCATAGAATCTTAGATCCAAAGATATTTCATGAATATAATCTCTAATAATTATTGTTCAATGGTAATTGGTAGCCAAATTTCTGATATATAAATTTCCTGATTTTCTGTTTGTAGGTTGCAGTTGTGTCAATTGTACCATTCATGAAGGGGTTATAACTGTCAACTTTTAAAAATGTGCGTAATAGTTAGCTCTGAAATTATTTGTTTTCTTTTTCTCAATTGTAGGTGCCTGTTCTTCTATTTGCCGGGGAAGCTTATCACCAGGAGTACTTCTCCACGACTCACGGTGCTATGCTCTCTGGAATTCAACAAGCCAAAGTTCTCATAGATTTCATGACCAAACATCAACAGAATAAGTGAAACAAGTCACACAGGTTTTGAAAACTCTTATTTTTATAAAGCTATCAAAAGTAATATTTTTGGCAACAAGCCAAAGATCTATATATTTTGTAACCAAATATCAACAGGGTAGGTAGAATTAGGGAAACAAGTTACACCTTTTTTGAAAATTATCATTCTTTTTTTTTTGCAATATGTGATTAAGATCAATAGATTTCATTTAACCCAACATCAATAGGTTGAGTAGAAAATTGAAACATGTCGCTTGTAATTTGGAAATTAAATTCTTATTTTGTTAAACTTACTAAAAAAGAAGGAATATCACAGCATTTGTTGATCTGTAGATCAGTAGTAAATCAGTAGATTTTAAGACCAAACATCCAACAGGTTGAATAGAATTTATGATCTGGAAAAGATTATTAATATTTTCTCAACCCTAAAATTAATGCGTCAAGATCCAAATCCCCCAGTCCCAGCTTAAAGGGAACCACCACCCAAAAATAATATTCTTATAAATGAAAGGTAACATCTTTAGTATTCCATTCCATCAACAAGTTCACAAAAACATGTTTCCAGAAAAAAAATATATAATTGGAAAACGCATCACCATTCTAAAGCATGCGTTCATGGGTCTGCATGTACGAGACTACTTTGTTCAGAGCGAACGTATCGCCCGGGATTCTATTGTCTCCCAACATACGCGTGAATAGCAGTGGCGCACGCGCAAATGTTTGGCCCTTTCGAAACCAGGAAATAGTAGTGGTTCCGTAAGTGGTGGAAATGAATTGCTTTGTTATGAATTACACAACCTTTTGAAAAATGTTGGGTATCTATTTGATATCACAAAACGGTACCAAAACATATAATAATGTGTTGTTCATTGCCTGGTGGTCCCCTTTAAATACAAGGCAAAAGTAAGTTGGCTCATAGGTGCATATTACGTATTTGCACATATAGCTGACTCTGAGTTCCTCCAAATGTCATTCAAGATATCAGACTCGGTCTATCAGGGGGGTGTTTGCAAAGATCCCAAGTCAAACTTAACACTAAGTTGGGCTTTAAAAATATGGAAAGCCATTTGTAGCTGTGGAATTAAACATAGTCAAAAGCCCAAAATGCGAACATTTACAATTTTCAACAAAATTGCACCTCAATAACTTGGAAGTATTCTTGATAAAAGAAAATGTTAATGATTTTATCAACATGTTAGGCCTGTTTAAAGTGAACTTGTTTCACAATTTAACAAAGAAACTAATGGTTTTCCATAATTCTTAAGTCCAACTAAGTGTTATGTTCGACTTGGGATCTTTGTGGAACACCCCTCTGATCTGTAAATGGACAACCCTGCTGTGGATTTCAATCAATGTAGTCCTTAGCCCGAGGCTGGGGCGAGCACGTTCAGAAAATATCTGTTAAACACATGTTATTTAAACAAATTGATGAAAACTTACTCAAAATTCTCAGGAACTCATTACCAGGAAAAAGGAGCAAAGTCTCAGGAAGAGAAGGTTTTTATGTCATGTGAATAACGAACATTTCAATTGAAAGAGGGTGGAATTCACAAAGGAGGTTTGTACAAACCATGGTTTTACCATGGTCTACATTTGTGGAACACCCCTCTGATCTGTAAATGGACAACCCTGCTGTGGATTTCAATCAATGTAGTCCTTGCCCTGAGGCTGGGCCAGCACGTTCAGAAAATATAGATCTGTTAAAGGGGTAGTACAGTTTTAGTAAGGCTCAACTTTAGTAACCAAACATGGACAGTAACATTATCAAACTAATAGTTTTAACTCTACCATGCTCGAAAGGTATACAAAATAACAAACGACTAAGTAAAAAGCCTGTTATTAAAAAAGAGCCATTAAAACTCAAGAGGGCGCTTTCTAAAAAGGCATTGGTTTCAATCATTTTTCATACAAAATTATGCATGTAATGTTTTATTGAAATAATGATTTAAAAACGGTTTTGAAAAAGTGCAAGCATTTTTTTATTTTTTTGAAAAATTCGTCTAATTATTTGGGTCCCAAATAATTATATGTTCAGATATATTTATGGATATTTCAGCCATTTCTGGGCCGATTTTGACCAAATACAGATTATTCTGCCATTAAAATTGCATGTTCTCGCAAATTCAACACTCAGTTTTTTCATTACCTCACAAAAAAATTGTGATATGCAGCGTCCTCTCTACCAAAACTAAACTACCCCTTTAAACGCGTGTTATTTGAACAAATTGATAAAAACTTACTCCAAATTCTCTGGAACTCATTACCCGGGAAAACAGCCCAAGACTTGGAAGAGCTGCAACAAGGTTGTTATGTCATGTGAGTAACTATAATTTCAAGTGAAAGGCAAAGACTCCATACTTGTGTTTTGAAAATTTGTCTTTCAAAAAACATGATTATTTTTGTTTATGTTTCCATCACATCTTGAGGACCAAATTTACCCCTTGACTACAGGAACTGGGTGGGTTGTGTACAATATCTATGGGGATTTCAGAATCTCGAAGGGAACGGGTTAACTGATTACATCCCGGGGGGGGTACTCACGTATATTGGGTATACAGGGATGTGCTGCTGGGAAGGGTGACTTTTTCAAGAAAGATCCTTAGACATGGGTCCCCTTTTCATCAAAAAAATCCTTAGACATGGGTCCCTTTTTTCATATTTCCCCTTTTTTATACGGGATTTTGGGATTTGCCGATGCGAAATTGCAAAATTTTTCAAGCTCGCTACGCTCGCTAACTTAAAACCACAAAATTTGCGGGAAATACACCCAAAACAAGCGCCGCAGGCGAAAAAAAATCCTTAGACATGGGTCCATTTTTCTCAAAAGGACCCTTAGATGTGGGTATGGGTTTGGAGGTCTCAGCCGCACACCCCCGTCCGACTATAATCTGAGTACCCCCCCCCCCCCCCCCCCGGGATTCCATTTGAGGGGTATGTATAATATGCAAAATAACTTATGATTATAAATGTTATAAATATACAGTACTATGAAAGTGATGGGTGCAATGTGATTTAAAATAATACCCAAATTGCCTGAAATTTGATGGTGTACGTGTGATAAGTCAGAAAAAAATATGTATAAAATGACTTACTTTATGTATTTTTCATGTTGATTTTGTTAAAGAATGGGTTTCCAACTTACTCATGAATGGTGCCTTGGGGAATCAGCTTCCCTTCTTTTGTATAAAGTGACTGTAAAATTGATTTTATTAACTTGTGGGGAAACTATTTGTATTGTGTGTACGGTAAGTTCCATTCTTTGAACATTTTCTGTGGCCCATGTTTTTTCTTAGGATCAGTCTTGATCATATAGTTATATCAATCATATATATGTTTAAATACTCGTTTGGATACTTTGAACTAATTACAAACCTATGGCAATGAGTCAGTTTATTTGGCATTAATGCTAATTTCTGGGTCACATGCCATTTATTCCTGATGAAACTTTTTGCAAATCGTTGATTGGACCAACATTGTTTAGTATTAGTACTCTTAATGCCATATATGTGTGATTACTTTAAATAATGTGCATATATAAATCATGAATTATAATGATTTATCAGTGATATGTCATTCACTGATCAAGACCTATATAGTACTGCCACAATATGAAACATATGGAATGTAAATCTTGTGGTGATTTTGTATTTAAAGGGTTAGTTCAGTTTTGGTACAGAGGGCGCTCCACAAATAATTTGTTGTGAGATTACTAAAACTCAGCCTTACCAAAACAGTACTACCCCTTTAACTATCGTCTTATACATGCATGTGTACACACATTATGTACCAATGATTCTTAATTGTACAAATTTGTAAAGCGAAATATATATTTTATTATACTGAACAAGCAACAATATATGTAAAACAATATTTACTAAAACCATATTAATAAAACTTCTTATTAGTTTCTATCACAAATTTTTAAAAGTACATCTGTTATTTTCATTGTTTCATACAAAAGGAGGAACACTGCATAACTTATGTGCGTTATATGTGTGGCGTCTTCGAGGGTTTGTTTGTGTATGTGTGCATGTTTGCATGTGTGATTTACAGAAGACCAGTAGTAGCCTATGAGAAAAGGGATATCTACTGTTTAAATTTGCATTTTGCAAGGCACTTTACAAAGATATGGGCTTGGTTTCTGTTCCTGAAATGACATATTTCGGTAATGACTACCTCTTAAACAAAACTTACCTAGAATATATCAGGAAATGTTTATCTTATCTGTACTTAAAGGAACCTGGTAGCTTGGTTGACATGTGCAAAAGCTTATCAATGGTTGGTAAAATGTGTATTTCTGCGGTAGGGAGCTTTTGCATTTTTAGCTCATCCGGCCCGAAGGGCCCGATGAGCTTATGCCATGGTATGGCGTCCATCCGTCCTTCCGTCCTTCGTCCACAGTTTTCAAAATGCTTCTTCTTCGTTATTTTGTAACCAATTTTTATTCTGATTGTTTCATAAGAGGGCTAGGAGGGGGATTTAAAACTTCTACAAGAATCGTGAAATTCATTATCTAATTTATGCAAATTTATTCGAAATCACAAAAAATGCTTCTTCTTCATCATTTCTCGACCGATTTTGATTTGGTTTGCTTTATCTGGTAGAGCTAACTTTGATACAGGGCAATTCCAAGGTAACAGCGTGACGGTAGGAGGGTGTTTCTCACGATGAAAGTCTAAATAACTCACAAAATAAAAATGTCCAGAACCAAATTTTGATATGCATCTGTTCCCACTATCCTACCAATTATTTACAATAGGAAAGAAAATCAAAATTCCCACTAAATTATAAATTATGAATATCAATATCTGCGGTAACAGCGTGACGGCAAAAAGACATGGGTTTCTTACATGGTAAGAAACTAAGCAAACTCTGTGAACTACAGGAACATTTTGCAATTTTGTCACATTGATTCTTTGTACTAGACATCAAGCTAGAACATCCAAATAAAAATGTAGAAAAAATCCAATGTTCATAGTAAATATGATATCATAAACGTATCTGTGCACGGTAACAGCGTGACGGTAACAGCGTGACCTCTGAATTGTACATGTTATATATATGGGAGATATTGATGAGATGAATAAGATTATATAATTTTGATGTAGTCATCCAGAATCTATACAGAACTAGATGAATGGGTAATATAACCCAGATGCTCTGAAATGATGGTTCGCATGACACAAATTTGCAGCCTAGCGCCCTCTATTGATCAAAAATGTTTTTGGACAAAACTGAAATTCTTATCTTTATCAGAATTTAGTTTGAGGAACCATCAAATATCAAACCCAAAATACAAACTTAATTGCAACAATGAAATATTAGACCTTTGACATCTGACCTTTGACCTTATTTCTCAAATTAGCATACAAATGTTCAATTTTATGTCGGCACAGTGCATATCTACAAGTGATTTGTTACATGTAACATGATTTCAATGTCAGTAAGTTTTTGTGTTTGAATTGGTAATTATCCGAGTGACCTTTGACCTGTGCTCCAAACATTTTCATAGAATTTTCTTTTATCTACAGTACTCTTTCTAACATTAATTCTGGCATTTTTTTGTGAGATAAAAAATAAACTACAATAATTTGACCTGTTGACCTTTGACCCCATGACCAAATTCTATAATCAGGTCATCTACTTCACTGAACGCATACCAGTATTAATTATCATGTCATCCTTCAAGGATTCTTGAAATATCTTGAGAATAATATATTTTTTGCATATTAATTAGCTGTGACCTTTGACCTTTGACCTCATGGCCCCAAAATGTATTAGATAATCCATACCTCTGAATACATGTCTTGTACAAAGTTTGAACAGAATCCATCCAACGATTCTTGAGATATTGCAAAAAAAAAGTAGGTTGCGTCACGCTGTTACCCAAAAAGTAACAGCGTGATCAAATTGATATTGCTTAGATTTATTAGTGGTAAAAGATAATGCTGCTATTTAGCATCCATAATATAGCTCTATGGGTGAATGAAGAAGAAACAAAAAATAATTTCATTCCCATTCATATTTTTCCAGAAATATTAAAAATACCTGTTTTTAGGGTAACAGCGTGACATATAGATGACTATAAATGAAACAGTCACTGAAGCAGAACAAAGAGCGAAAATGCCGAAATAGATATTTATCTGATAAATTGAAGTAATATTCTTACCAACACTGAAAGAAAATGTTATGAAAACCTATTTTTGCATCTCTTTTAAGCTTAATATTTACAAGTATATTTTGTGAAAATAATTGAAAATTAATTTATGCTAATTAATTCCTATGAAATAATAGTTTACGGCAAATTTTTTTTTTGAACAAAATGCATTTCTGAATAGTTTGATCTTTAAGCTTTAATTTGATACCAAATATGTTATGATTCGACGAATTTGAAAAATGGGTGATTATGTCAATGTTTGCTTGGAATTGCCCTACACTAAACTTCTACACAGAATTTTGAATTTTTGTCTCCATTAATAAATTATGGTAATTTTTATTTATTTTTTTATTTTTTTTTTTTTTCCCATGTCCCTTCCGGGGCGTCAAATTTATATTTTTTTCACTCTAATTTTTTTTTTATTTTTTTTTTTATTTCCCTTCCAGGGCATCAAATTTTTATTTTTTGACCAGTTGAAAAGTGTACCACATGAAATTTGCGATATTTGATGTTGCGAGATGCCGGATGAGCGCTACGTCATTGATGTTCTGGTTGGACTTGAAATTGTGCAATCTGGTGCATACCTAGATAGGAGATTCGGGAGTAAGATTGACTGTATCTGGGAAAGCATGTTATGGATGTTGCATTTATATACTTGAAATGGTGTAATTTGGTGCTGGTCACACATGCAGCCAAAGCAATGCCAATGTACGCACACGGGAACTACATGCCCGGTAGAGAAAAAGTACTCACTCCAGACCATACACAAGTTACACAACAAACTGAGCTAATCTGCGCGCGAAGCTCGCAGCGAAAACTTGGATGTATTAATTGTATATTAACATTTTTATTAACATTTTGAATGTTAGAATTAACAAGACTTAGCTCATATATTTTATACCACTCACACACACAAACACATGCACCTACACAGACACACATACCAGGGGCGGATCTAGCTTTTTCCTAAGGATGTGGTTTGACCCAATGTGCAATCGCCGCGAAGCGGCGATTTTTATATGCTATTTTTGAACCCCCGTAAGTGATATTTTCCACATCACATTTTCGCTTCGCAGTCCAAGGGGGGGGGGGGGGGGTTAAACCCCCTACCCCCCCCCCCCCCCCCCCCGTAGATCCGCCACTGCATACACATACATTCAAACGCACAACAAAAATGTATTTTCCTAAAAACCTGGGGGGGATGATTGTACATGTCATCCCCCCCCCCCCCCCCCACCTTGTGATGTGGGGGGATGCATATATTGCCCTCTTGGTTGGCCCTTTGCTTGATATATGACGTCACACAAAAACAACTCAATTAGAACTGTACCCCACAATCACAAATCTGTACTTTTCATGATGAAAATGCATCTTCCGTTTAGTACTCTTAAACTCAGATATGTACGGAATAAACGAGTTGACTGCATACATTTAAGGCAAATCTTCTCTCAAAAGCTAGTATAGTTAAAATAGAGGAATAAAAACATAAACATTCACATTCTGGCAAATTGTGATCTGGAAATCGCGAAAAAAAGAAAACAAAAAATGCAAAGTGATATTCGCTAACTTATTGCACTAACTATATCTACATGCAGTAATATTTTTCTAGTGGATAATTCAAATTCCGAACACTTCGATCAAATATCTTTATAACGGAAGGAAATTGGGAAAAAAAAACTGTTACATGTTTCTATACGAATACAACTTTACAAGGTACGAGAGGAACACGTAATTAATTCTAAGTAGGTTTTGTGGATTTGGATAATGTTACTGTATATACACGCCCAGCAACTATACCTGGGTTGAATGCAACAGTCATGTTTGCATATATTATTGCTGATCGAAAGACACATCTGCTGCGTTTTGGAAGCCAAATACCCGAACCAATTCCTCTACGATACTCTCACAAGAAGATCACTGGTGTCTTCTTAATTATCACCAACTACTGGTATACGTGGCTGGATAAGCATGTCTTAAAGGGATAGTTGATTTTGGGTAAAGAGAGTAGTTTGGGTCAAACTGAAAAAAGCCTGTTAATCATTCAAAAAGAGCTGTTAAAACTCAAAGTGGCGCTCTTTAAAAACTCATTGGTTTCAACCATTTCAAATAGTATATTGTGCTTGTGATGTTTTGTTGAAAATAGTAATACGATAGAGAGAGTACACAACTAGAAATCTTCGTTCCGTAAAAAACATTAGGTTTCAGCCAAGTTAGAAACTAACCGCTTCTCAGACCTGAGGAGAGGTTGAGAGATTCGTGCCTCTAGTAGAATTTTATCACCGTTTACACCGTTCTTATCGGTAGTGGCCTCGGCGCTAATTTCTAGCAGATGGTGTCTCAATCAAGACGTCGTGCTGCTAGTCTTGATACGCAGACACTACAGACGAGTTTGGGTTCGGATGTGTACAGAGTATCAAGTTTGTTCGCTTTACCCTATTGTCAAATGGTAGGAAGGAGTAGAGAGGAGAGAGGATCAACCGCATTTAGTATAGGAACAATCTCTGAAAGTTAGAGTATAATTGGACAAGAAACAAGAAACCTACAGCTCGTTGAAGATGTCCATTTATTCTTATGGGGAACTCAAATTGGCAATGCACTCTGATTTAGTGGTTTAGTGGACACAACAGGCAGGATAGCTGCTACAGACCACTTAAAGTCTTAAATAGACATGGTTATGAATGTTTATAGGTCATGTGTTAATACTTAGCCAATAATAATGACTTCGCTACTATACACTGGGAGGATTTATTGAGTCAATATAATATCAGTCACACGACACAATGAATAAGAATGAAAAGGTCTAGAAACCTAGACTAGTGGCCATGCAGTTTACTGCGTGTAACCGGAGGAGATTATCTCTATAATACCACTAGGTCTCAGGGGGGCAGTTAATAGGGCATGGAATGTTGACCAAAGCTATTCAAATGGTTGAGGTGATTTCCACATTGGTGGAGATCACGGCTAACTTAGTGAAACGTCATGAGAACCTCTTGATGTTGATAGTCCCTAAAACACAAACACATACATACGGTGATCGTGCATTTGCAACAGTGAGAGATATTACAAACACAGAGTGTTTTGTGAAGTCATTAAAGACCCATCTTTTTGTATAAATAGGCTGCACTGTAATAATAATATTTATCTTTTCTGTAATTGTATAACTTTTTTGTGTACCTTAGGCTATGTTGTTTTTGTAGGTTGTAATTAATATGCATAGAGATTAATTTTGTATATTGTGCGCTATATACATATATATTATTGCTATTTAACCATTACAAACCTCTTCTGTATATAGTTTCAATATACATCCCATATACAGTGATTATACTGAGCATAATTATGCAGCACGTTTATTTGCACAGCTGCATAACGACATGTATCATTTTACAGACGTAATTATGTTTCCTAGCTGCACCATACAAACCAAGAAAAAAAAGATATGCTAATTCAATCTGTATGAAAGGAAATTAATTGTGTTGAATCACGGAACAAAGAGCTACCTGATACGGGCGTTGTATATATAACTGATCGTGTAACAAAGGACGTATTATACGTTTAGGCGAATTATACAATTTCGTAATTATCAAACTGCTAAATCCTATACACTGTGATATGATTTTCGTATCGACTTGGTTGTATTGCCACGCAAAGATTCACTATTAATATTTGAAGGAAACAGTGGAATTACCCCGGAATTACTTCCAGTCGAGCTAGAACACTTGTAGCTAGCTTACATCGATGAACTACAAAGTAGACTGGAACTAATATGATCAACATGGCTGGATTATCAATAAGAGATTCTATATTGTGATTATGAATTGATTGAAAGGCTGGAATACCTGTCAGGTTTATTAGAATCAATCTGCATCTAGTATCAACTAGTCTACGTTATTGATATTCCAAAATATATGATGAAACTTGAAGGAAATACAGATTATAATTGAATAGTCTATATAAATATAAGCAGATTTATACACTAGACTATTTATTCGGATAGTGCTGGAGCGATTAATTGCAGATAGGTAAGCACATAATGGTACACATGTATAATTGATTGATTTATTGATTTTATTGTATTGTCCAAATTCGTGTTACAAAGTAGGTATATACAATTACTATAACAGCATATAACAGTATAATGTATAACATCAGGCATAGCAATTAAAAAAGTGCAAACTATACTATACAAATATACCAAGCTGTGAGAAAGTATAGTGGAATTATATATCTGAGGAGGGACTGGCATAGAACTATTTTTTCCGAGGGGCGAAGCCCCGAGGACAAAAATAGTAACTATGCCAGTCCCTCCGAAGATATATAATTCCACTATACTTTTGAACTAAAAGCTTGGTATATTTGTTTTATATCCCTTCTGTTTGCTATATATCCTTCGCATGATTATAATCATCGCACAAAAAAATGATTTCAATTAAACTTAAGTATTGTAAAGGAAAAACAAACAATTGATCATAGAACCATCACTGCACTATGTTCTGTTTGTGACACTGGCCCCCTTAGCGCAATAGTCCTGGCACAGAGCGCGTATTGCGCTATGTTTCCATTCATGGTTACGCGCATTAACAACTAATGCGCACACAAATGCAAAACGCGCGCATCAAAGTGAATAATTAACCCGCTTTACATACACGTACGTCACACCAAAGACTGTATAATTACAAGACAGATCACTAGCGGCCGCGCAGCGATGTTCCTTCAAACAGAATGAAGATTCAAATCAAGCTAAAGAGAAAGTTGGGTACACCCAGAGGTTTGGCTACAGTACTGAATCTTGTTCATTTAAATTAATGAAAAAACATTTGAAAAATTATAGTCGATAGCTTTTTTGGAACAAATGTTCCCTTTGTTAGTATTAATTTAAACAAAAGTAAGGATCAGAACGTACTTACTTAAACTCGGCAAATTCAGGCTAGTATGACGATTGAACATCAGCTTATCTCCAAGTTGGGTACACCTGGGGGACACATTGCTTTTCTAATTCAATATTGTCTTTGTATAGGTAAAAATATTTAAAAATTATAGTCGATAGCTTTTGAGAGATTTGAGAGATTTTCACTAACATTTTCTAAATAAAGAATTGTTAAATTCACAGATCTAGAACGTGCACAATAAACAGGCAATGGCATATTTGGATATTTGCATATTATCACGCACACTGTCTGGAATATACGCACCGACAAACCAATCGACTTTGTTCTTCCCAACATGATACTGCTTTGTGGAATAATTGACCAATGATAACTGCGTATGTGTGCGCATTATAACATCGGTGCGCTTAGTCAGCTGATTTATTTCCGAAAATAGTGTTGTTGCTAGGCTAAAAATAGCCGAGTCATTCACATTAAGCCAGCAGCAACAACAACAACTGCAACAATAAATATGTGGGGAACCCCCTGTGCAATTTGCATTGTGACGTCAGGACTGTAATTGCGCGCATTAACTGAGGACATCGCGCGCTGCCCATTCACTTTGTACAAGAAAATTGTCCAGTGGTCGGTCTTTGCATTAAGCGTCTTTGGTCACACGTGTGTAATTGAATATGGGAAAACAGCTATTCGGATCGTACGTACAGCATACATTACATGAAATGAAATTAAATGAAATGAATTACTGTCACGACCATGGAAGGACAACTGCAAAATGTGCACCATTTTCGAAATTGTTTACTTCGAAAACCGCCATGTTATACATGAAATGCATCTCTAGAATATTTTGTGGAACTTGTTGATATTCACGGGTGAAAATATTCTGTATTTCGTTTTAAATTACTCTTTGGGAAATCTCGTCGAGCATCTTTCGCAAGCTAAAACAAGACCTCCCCTCGCAGAGAAGCTGTTATTACACGCATCTCTACGGGCAATATGATATGCTTGCTATTTCTGCTATCGGCAAAGATAGTAAACAAATATACCATGCACTGAGAGCCTCTAGTTGAAATTATGGATTCCGAGGTGACAGGAAAAGCACTATTTTCTGAGGGTCGTAGACCCGAAGAAAATAGTGCTTTTTCTGTCACCGAGGAATCCATAATTTCACTAGTGGCTCGAAATAGTGCATGATATATTTGTTTTATATCCTTCGCATAATCATAACCATCGCAAAAAATAAATGATTTCAATTAAATTAAAGAAAAATATAAAGAAAAACAAAACATTGATCGTGGAACCATCACTGCACTGACTATGTTCTGTTGGCTTGGTACGAACAGTCACGTCATGTTCACGTTCACGTCACGTGAAGGTTTTGTACCTTTTGTGAAACAGGTCACCCAAATCTACGAAGTGTCACGTTCAGATTCTGTACCTTTTGTGAAACAGGTCACCCAAATCTACGAAGTGTTGGGTTACGTGACACAACAGTTTGTAGATATACTATATGCAATTCATGAAAGCTCACGTAAATTGGCGCTTGCGTAAAACAAATTAATGTAAATTGTTGTTGAGAAGAGACTAATTCTCGGTAAATTTAATCGTGAACGAACCCGTCCTACCTATATTTATACTGTAATATACAATTATAGGCGTACACAGGCCTGGGGGCTGGGGGATGGACACCCCCTACCCCCATCCCCTCCCCCTTACATAATTCAAGACATGTCTTGGTCTCGGCCTCGAAATTTGTGACCGGTCCTGGTCTCGTCCTCGGCTGCGGTCATTTTCTACGGACACCCCCTACCCACACTCCCCCCGCTTACTTCAATTTGTCTGACGAAATATCCCCCCCCCCCCTACACCCACCCCTGGGTACGCCACTGCCTACAAGTAGCTAGTTCGAATGTCAAATACATTAATCGATTTATTTAATATTGATTGGTTGGTGTGATTGTTTCATTATAATGATTGACTGATTAATTGATTGTTTATTAGATTAAATGACTGACTTATAGATTGACTCGATTCAATAACCATAAATAAACACTATTAATCAAATCATTGTTTTATTACTTTTAAACTCATTGATCACTGCTGCCACTGCCAGTCACTCACTCACTCACTTTCACAGGCATGCACATACAACGCCGTTAAGGGCCAGTACGGTACGCGCAGACGTCGAGCACGGGAACTTCAGGCGTATGCGAACTGAATTGTCCGCTGCGTGTAGCAATTCAGCTGGAAATCAACATTTGCCAAAATCCACGCACGACACGTCTTTAGAAATGCTCCAATAACAAGACAAATAATGCAAGTGGTATGGTTGTACATTACCTAAATGACAGAACTGCATATTATCGTCTCAGATTACTCTGAATTATGCACGTACATATTATAAACATAATGATTGAAAAGATTTGATAAGGGGGTATCGGCATTTTCGTCGACATTTTTAAATCTCTTTGTGCGTGTATGTCTAGTCTTAGTAACAAGCGTTCGCAATTTAAAAAATCTTGATTAAACGCTCACGTCACGATTTGGTTAACGCGACACTTCGAGTTTTACCGGCATGGAAAACGACAAATTGTTGGGTCACTTTACCCTACACTTCGTAGATTTGGGTGACCTGTTTCACAAAAGGTACAGAACCGTTCACGTGACGTAAACGTGAACGTGACGTGACTGTTCGTACCAAGCCGTTCTGTTTGTGACACTGACCCCATTTGCGCAATAGTCCTACCGCAGAGCGCGTATTGCGCTATCTTTCCATTCATGGTTACGCGCATTAACAACTAATGCGCACCCAAATGCAAAACGCGCGCATCAAAGTGAATAATTAACCTGCTTTACATTCTACACGTGTAATTGTATGGAGAAAATAGTTATTCGTACATTACACATACAGCTAGTGCAGTGCTGATTGTTAAATGACGAATTAGTGTCACGACCACAGAAGGACAACAATGCATGTGTGCACCGTTGTCGGAATTTTTTAATTCGAATACCGCTACGTTATACATGAAATGCATCTCTAGAATATTATTTGGAACTTATTGATATTCACGGGTGAAAATATGATGTATTTCTTTTTAAATAACTCTTTGAGAAATCTCGTCGAGCATCTTTCGCAAACTAAAACAAGACCTCTGCTCGCAGGGAAGTTTTATAACATGCATCTCTATGGGCTCAATATGATCACCCGGCCTCTATGACGTCATTCATGGAATAGCATATACTATTCCATGAATGACGTCACGCATAGCACATTTTTCTCCATGGGCATTACTATGTTTGGTCACATGACGCTATGTAGACCAATCACTGAACAGGATTTCATTCATGTAGGATATAATGAAAGATATTCCCCGATTTCAGATTTGTAGTGGAAATAATCTTTATTGTGAGAGCCCCAATTGACCAATCACGTTTCTAGAATACTCATGAATATTCATAGAAGGGATATAAAATACTCATAATCACTGAGTAAGTCATACCAAGGAGGTATTAGCTTCCTAATACCTCCTTCGTGAACTTAGTCTATATATAATCAACATTAAATTCAAGACAATCAGTTAAACTTTAAGTTCTAACTCAGTAACTGTATAATTACTTTCAATGTTCATATATGAATGATAGAAATCACTTTAAATCACAAAGTACAATTTACGAATTAAAAAAAGTACAGCACTATTTTCCTTATATTAAGAGAGCGTCTATAGCAGTTACATATGGGTGTACGAGTATATACATAGAAGATTTGAAGTGCAAAGTGGGGCGTATTGAATGAATAATTATGCAAGAGGGTTGTAATCATGTTTATAAAACAAGAGTTTATTGCAATTAACATCTTGCACATTTAAACATATTATACTCCTTCACTTCAATTGTTTATATTGTTATATTAAAGCTGCTAACAAAATAACTGAAATATTATAGCTATTGCTGAGGGTAACTTCACCTCATCTTGATAGGTCATTCTTACCTGCATACCTACAATGCCCTTCGTTGAATGCAACAAGTTTTGCTCAGTTGTGCTTTATAATTTGCTCAGTAAATCTCACTTACACAAATCTAGTGTAACAGGTAATTAACCAGTGAGAATTCTTCGTGAATCTTTGTATGAACTATGTGTTCCATTTGCTGATAATTGATATTCTTAACTGGCCGGATCTAGTTACTTTGTTTACATGTGCAAACAATCTGACATGTCCAATAGGTGTTGTGTGAAATTTTCAAGTTGAATGGACGTTATATGGCCGAGTAATGAGCAAAAATGCAAAGTGATATTCACTAACTCATTGCACTCGCTTTATACGCGATTTTGACCATCCATTGGATAAATTAACATCTGAAAACTTCAATCGTAAATATTTTTGTAACGAAAGGGAAATTTGAAAGACCAATACATGTCTCATGTTTGTATTGCTAATACGCTACTACAACAATGTATGAGGGCACCGCTAGAATTCCAAGTGCACTTTGAGGATTTGGACAATGTTACCAAGTCCCTTTAATGTGTCTTTTGAAACCTTTGCCTTTCCTAACTCTTGGAAATATGCAACAAATTCTTTACCCGAGAAAAATGCACCTACAATTACTGATCTTAGAACAAATTAGCTTTAACAATCCTTTATTGTGAAGTGGCTATTGGGAGATATTGATGAACAAATAGATATTTATCAATATGACAATCGACCAATGATATATCAACTTGTCATTATTGGATAAAAATTGCTGCACCAAATGAATGACAATGCTGATTTTGTCCAAGTCTGCATTAGTTTTAATTGATATTTCAAAGGAAATGTAAAAGTTTCTCTAATGCAAGAATTTCTTAATATCTTTTAACAATTGACTAGTGTTAATTAAATGAAACTTAATGCAGGCAAATGTCATGCTATGTTTTTACCATGTTCAATTTGCTAAAATTATTGGGGTCATTGTACAAAGTGATCTTAAAGGGGTAGTACAGTTTTGGTAAGGCTGAACTTTAGTAACCAAACCTGGACAGTAACATTTTAAACTAATAGTTATTACTCCACCATGCTCGAAAGGTATACAAAATTACAAACGACTAAGTAAAAAGCCTGTTATCATTCAAAAAGAGTCATTAAAACACAAGAGGGTGCTTTCTAAAAAGGCATTGGTTTCAACCATTTTTCATACAAAATAATGCATGTGATGTTCTATTGAAATAATGATTAAGTAGATAGATCATCAACAACTATATAAAAAACGCTTTTAAAAATGTTTGAAAAAGTGTAAGCATTTTTTTTATTTTTTGAAAAAAATCATCTAATTATTTGGGCCCCAAATAATTATAAGATCAAATATATTTATTAAAATTTCAGCCGTTTCTTGACCGATTTTGACCAAATAAAGTTTATTCTGCCATTAAAATTGCATTTTCTCTCAAATTCGACACTCAGTTTTTCATTATCTCACAAAAAAATTGTGATGTGCAGCGCCCTCTCTACCAAAACTAAACTACCCCTTTAAATGGGAATTACATATTAAAAAGACAATGTTAAAGGGTAATATGAAATTGTATATGCTCCGTAGACTGAAATCAGTAAGCTTCCCTTGCAATAATCTTGTAACTACTTTCTTATGACCAATACTTGATTATTGCGTTCCTGTTTTAATGGAAAAATTACTCAAGAGCAAAAAGAGAGTCCTTATAATAGTATTGAAAGGTGACTGTGTAAGATAGTGTCAATGCTCGTTTATTGTTTAATTTGACTACACTAATTTGCAGTAAGAAGAAAACAACTTTGTGTAGTATCCTTAAAAAAACACCCTGTTTTTAATGACTAGTTACCAGTTAGAAGAGTAAATAAACCAAACACATCACTGGTAATTATACCCCCTAATCAATTGCTCATAATTTCATAACGAAGACTTGATTCAAGATTTCGTCGTGCCAAAATACATGTATATGTATATGGTAGTTAAAAAAAACAGTGTGTAATAATAAGAGGTTACCATTAATCCATGGTTGAGTAAGCACACATTAAAGATAAATTGTCATATTTCTATATTCGCAAAGGTAATATTATCATTGCAGTTTATTGAGTATTGGAACATTTCTAAATGCACTGTTTTACCATTGCAATTAATGCATTTAACCACATGTTCCAACTGGCGTACTGGTGGGAACAAAATCATTGCTAATAGCTAATTCGATATCGGTGATTAAAAAGGTGTATTACCTTAGACAAGATAACTCTATTTTGCTTCTTGTCAATTCGAATTGTCTTCCTAGGTATGCACCAGATTGCATAGTTTTAAGTAAAGCATTGCAAACATACCGTTACCGTGTTCATGTGGTTGTATCATACATAATGTGGCTTTTGATGCACCGTTTGAACTGTATGTCACTTTGCGAATATTAGTTTGGGGGTGCATAATGTGTTTTTCTTCATGAAACAAATATAACCCCATAACCTCTTTTTCCGCTCGGTAGAATCATGAGCGTCGACGCACTTAGCTACAGTACAGCGTGTCCCAGAATTTTCGTTGTGTTCACGCGTTATGAACGAAAATGGACTTGTTCACGCGTTATGAACGAAAATGGACACATGACATGATTTACAAAAGATCCTCATTCTCCATGACCACTGAAGCAAATCGAATAGGGTTTTCTGCAAGATGTAGGTAATAAGTTATAGTTTCATACCCTGATATATTATTCTGATTGATTTACTTTTTTAAAGTTATCGTTGCAGAAAGTCCCGTTGTCAATGGACAACACGTCTCCTTACAAAATCTGGAGGGAAGGGACATCTGACATGATTGACAAAGAATCCTCATTCTCCATGACCACTGAAGCAAATCGAATAGGGTTTTTTGCAAGATGTAGGTAATAAGTTATAGTTTTATACCCTGACATATCATTCTGATTGATGTACTATCTTTAAAGTTATTGTTGTAGAAAGGCTCGTTGTAATTAATGCTGGGACACGCTGTATAGTACATGTCGTCAAGTCAGAATTTCCTCCCTATGTATGCACTAGATTGCAAAGTTTCAAGTCCCAAATTGCAAAAGCTCCGTACCGTGGGAGGGGAGACAACCCCTCCCACACCCTTTTCCCCGCTCAGTCTCTTCGCTCCTTCTCAATACAGTGGTGATGAGGATTTGGTTAAGCCCCCCCCCCCCCCCCCCCCCTCCCCCTCCAACAAAAAAAGGGGAAAAAAGTTTTTGCTCATTACGCCACTGAGGTTCATCAAACAGCATTATTTCATTTAAAAAAATCATTATCAATGATTCAGTCACATGTGCTGTTTCCCAACAATGTACAGGCATACGCAATTTCTTGTGACTAATGAATTGAGCCATTTTGTCTGTAATCTGTGCTCATTCAGCCATAAAGTGATTAATATCTCTGATTTTCAGACAAAATGTACATAACAACTGTACAATAATTGTGATAAGATGACATCTTGAAACAATCGATTATAAAATTATGAGCAGTTGTTTAGGAGGGTAGTTACTTTTTATATTCGGTTTAGATACAACTTGAGAAACTCATAACAAATATGACATTTTTTTATTTAAAAAGTGCTCCTCCATACCGTGTCCGTATTGTTAAGAATATATAGTTCAGTTTTGTACAATTTTGTTTTGTTTTTGTTTTGTTTTGTTTTGTTTTTTGGGGGGTTGCTAAATGCTGTGAAGGCTGTGTGTTTGTCTGCCGTTTGTTTTGTCTGCTCATGCGTTGACCTTTTGTGCCTTTTCCATTTTTGGGTGAGCGTGGGTTGTTCGGTGAATTATTCAGTGAAAAATAGCTGTTCAGTGTTGGGGGCAAAGTTCGTGAAGCGTTTTGGCATATTTGTTTTTGCTCATTTTCAATCATTTACAATATTTGTAGTCAATTACCTCTGTTTTAATTCAATTGATAAAAAGTTGCATCGCTTCGTGTGATCCCGCGCACTTACTTTAGAAAAGTTGATTTGATTATTCCTAGGTTAGTGCCTGGTTTATATTGCTTCTGACTAATCGAGCAATGAAAAGGGTTTAATGGAAACGTTCCCCATTCACGCGTCTTTGTGACTCAATGGTTGAGCACCGATCTAGCAATCCGGAGGTCTCGCATTTGATTCCCGGCGAAGACCATTTTCTTTGCTTATTTTCAATAATTTAACATATTTCTAGTCAGTTTCCTCCATGTTTGATTTTTTATTTTATAGAGTTGTACAAGTTTGAGGTTCGGTGCGTAAGCTGCCCTGCATTGAATAGGGAACTTATATTAGCTTATCAAGTCATCACGGCGGAGTGATGCGGGGGCTGTATTATGTGTTGATATTCAGATGTCTTTGTTTTTTCATTGTATAAACTGATTAATTGTTATTAAAGAAATGTGACACTGTGAACCCGAACCAATTTGCAATTGAATTGGACCGATTAACATTTAATTGAATTTATTGAATTACTCTGTACAGTTTTTGCAATATAGAACATTCCAATCCACGGTAAAATTACGAATAAACCATGACTGGATTGTATGAAGTAAATTCGTACATTCGTTTTGGATATTACAGGTGGGATTACAGGACGACGATAAAACGCTAGGATGCCGAGGAAGAAGCGCCTTCAAAAGAGGGGTGAGAAAGGGCTGCCGCCCGGCATCACAACAGCCCTGAACACTCGACTTAGGGCGGCCCAGCAATCTTGGCAGAACAAAGACCCGCGTGTCAGACAGGAGACCGGATCTGCTACACCAGCAGAAGACGCGCCGGGAGTCAGTACAGGTGAGTTGTCATCACATCCTGTCATTATACAGACAGTCTTATATGATGATGATGATTCCAAAACGCGCCTCGTTGATCATGGTAAGGTCAACAATTGAACCAGAATCGTATAAGACCCCGTTCACTTGAAAGGGCCGGTAATATAAAGTTGAGAAATGCGAGCTAAGACAAAACTGGGGGAAACCAGTTGTACGTATGTGCAGGTTTGTTAAAAGAACCGTTTCCAAAATAGAGAACGCTTATTATTGAATATAACAAAGATAACATTGATTTGGTAAACAAATTACTGTCCGTGATGTTGAATTTCTGCACTCCCTTCCAGTCAGAGTCAACATGGTCCGAAGGGTTTCACACATTTAAGCACATCAAACGTGAGATGTCTATAAACATTTTGCTTATTATTTAAATGCAGATATTTGGAAATACTTGTTCCACGCTGATTGTAAAATGACATCAAAGATCTTGTAGAACTTCATTGTAGCTACTAAAATGTTTTCTTTTTGAACTATAGTACTATTATAACTAAATGACCAAAAACATAATTAAGCAAGTTGTCTACGTTAAAATAGCTGCCGTTAAAGGGAGCGTTGAGTATTGGTATTTTCCTCCCCCCCCCCCCCCCCCCCCCCCCCCTCCCCATTAATTGTAATACAAAAACATGGGGAATAATATTAATTCCCATTCAAATGCTCTCATTGTTGTGAAATTTGCTTTCAAAATATTATATAAAAGTGATTGTCACCGGCAATCAGATTTGACTCTAACTTTAGAGAACGGTAGCGCGAAGCGCTAGCGTTCTAGGTCCTCCTAATAATACGGGACTGAAAATGAATATTGTTTGTGCGCACTAATTTTGCTTAAAACTATACATATGTTACGGTACTTACCACCGATTCACCCTCTAATATGTGAACCAACTATCGGGTGGATTAAAATTATGATTTTTTCCCTCTATTCCGCTAAAAATCAGTGATTTATGCGACTCCTCAACTTCTCTCCGTGCGTTAGCGTGACTCCAAACAGATTTTGAACGAAAGATGATCACGATGGCCGCCGATGCGAACGGTGAACGGCGCTTGCAATACGTATGCGCGGTAATAAACCCCTCAAAAAAAGTTCGGAATCTGAAGTTTGATCGATTATATCTATTTAAAATATAACCATTATGATTTCTTAATAAAATTGATTATGAAATCATAATGGTTATATTTGGTATCACTTGAAAGGGTGTGTATACCTCTTTAAAATGATACCAAATTCGTAAGCATCACGAGCACGAGGTATGCGCAGTATACTTTAGAATGGGGGAAAGTCAGAAGTGAAATGTCACAAAATGCGCCAACAAACTTCAGTTGGAAGGTCTGACACCCATATCACGGTCTTTCTCAAGTTCAAATTCTTTCGACGATAAATATCTTGTCAATGAAGAGATACTGTTGACTATGGTATCAGACAAAGGCCTGTTTAAATATCTTTCCAATGACACCTCACTTGGAATAATTATGAAAGCCGGGTAGGTACAATTAAGGTGAATATTTTGGAGGATCGGCAGCAAAATGTAAGCAAAATGCATTTGATTGTGTGAAATTGAAGGAGTTGCATCCAAAACGACTTTTTGTGGGGATATCTTAGTAATTTACTTAACATAATCATTATGAAATTCAACATTATGTTAAAGCGTGTTAATTTGTCAATGAAATAATGCCCCATTAATAGTGGTTATGTGCTTGAGGTGTGTGTAGTACCTCTAAATGGTCGACGTTCTACCGTTTGATACATGGTAATAAGGGCATACCTACACGGTCAAAGAGGGCGCTAATATGCCAGTTCTGGCCAGTTTGCGTAGGTTTAGAGAAATTTGAAGCATTTTCAATACATCAAGTTTGTGAGTTTCCTGTATTACACACTCACATTCAGCATAATCATTGCAAATGAGACATCATATTAAAGGTAAATTAACGAGCTTTCCGATAGTGCAAAACGTAATGATGATAGAGTTATGATTAATACAACAATATCTTAGTGGAATCTTGAAACAAGAAGCCATGGTCCTAAATTCATAGCATTTATAGACCCCCATATCCGGTTTTACTGCACACACCCCAATAGCATAATTATTACAGGTGAGACATGATGTTAAAGAAAAATAAACACGCTTTCACATGATGCTAAATTTACTGATGATTATGCAATTTAGAACCCTAAAACATCCACCCAATAGTCGTTTTTCGATGAACGCCTTCAATTTCACAAACATAAATGCATTTTGCAACATTTTACTTTCGGCCCTCCCCATATTCAGCTGTACCATACATAACCTGTTAATAAAATTGTTACGGACATAACCGTATTGAAAAGATAGACCCATGGGCTTTAAAATGATACCAAATTTGATAAGTTTAAATCATTCGAACACGCTACAATCTTCGATACAACTTGAACATTAAAAAATACGGCACAAGAGTCAAATTTCCCAACTGAATACTTTCGACCCGCTTTGCGACATTTTGACTTCTGACCGTCCTCCATTCTGAAACGCACTGCGTATTCCCTGATTTGAAATGAATGACAAATAATGTACCATTTTAAAGGGGAATCATCATGCATTGCAATGACACTAAAAGGACAAAATACAATTTGACAATAAAAGTGATGCAATCGATCAAAGTTGAGTTTCCGAACATTTTTTGAGGGGTTTAGTTACTGCGCATATTCAAAATCTTCATTTTTAAATGTGTAAGCTGCTTTCTGTTTGCTGTTCCGCTTTTCACTGTTGTGTGAAATACATGTTTTTCTTAAATGTTTTTATTTATTTGTATATTTTTCACTTTGTGTTCTGTATTTTACACTGTGTTTATTCAGACTGGAAATAAACTTAAGACGTTACACTTGGAAGCTCTTGTAATCAGATCTTCAATCAGTGGCGGACACAGGAATTTCCAGGAGGGGGGGGGGGGGGGGGGGCAGAACAGGTCCGGTCCAAAATTTTCTAGGCCGAGACCAGGTCCCATTGGTGTTGAGATTCCTGTAAGCGGGGGGGGGGGGGGGGGTAGTCGTAGAAAATGTTCGACAATTTCCAGACCGAGACCAGGTCCAGTCCCAAATTTTCGAGGCCGAGACCAGGACCCATTGGTTAAGAATCCTGTAAGCGGGTAAGCGGGGGGGGGGGGGGTAGTCGTAGAATATTTTCGAAGCCGAGACCCAAAATTTTCGAGGTAGTCTAGTCCAAAATGTTTTTTTTTTTTTTTTTTTTTTTTTTTAGCTGTGGGGGGGGGGGGGGCCCGGGCCCCCTGGGCACCTCCCCTGTGTCCGCCACTGTCTTCAATATCCATTGAATATTAAACGCATTAAACGTAAAGCCCAATGTATAAGTATAGAATGTTCAATATACACTCATCAAAATAAGAAAGTAACTTTTCCATGCAATATGACTTTTTATATTTTTGTGCAATTTTTACTTTTGCACCTTGGAACAGACAAATGAATGTGTTCACCTATATATGCGTTAAGTTTGAATTTGTATTCACCTACCTGGTTGAAAAACAATTAAATATCATTTAATTGGATATGATTTGTTTTATTTTATAAAATCTTATATGAAAAATATGAACATGAAAAGGTGTTTACTTTCTATTTTTGCTGAGTGTATATATATATGATGTGTATGTCTTTTTCACGCAGATCATCCTTCAACTGTACAGTCTCATGGTAGCGTAATTCTTAAAAACGTCACTATTCATGAGGGAGCCATCGTGACTATCAAGGCCCAAGACGTTACAAACCAAACAAGGTATGAATATAAGCAGGTTATTTAAAGCAAATATCAACAAAATATGACCCGCTATGATATGCCGAAACATGCCGGGAAAAAAAAATTGCTAATTTTTTTGTCTAGGATGGTACCAGTTTTCAAATAAGGCTCAGCCTTTCTACTGGTACCGAACATTTTCATGTAAAACAGATAATTATTTCAAAAGAAATCCGATTATTAGTTCGTTTGTCAATTAGTGGTTCTTTGAAGCCTAAATGGAGATATTTTAACCTGTATGTTGTACTTTTATTCTACCTTTCGATTGTAGATGTGTATAAAACAATTAATATGTCGTTAATGTATTTACATTATTGTTTTCACATAATAAAACTAACCAATCATGTATCATTGGGGGGGGGGGGGGGGGGCTAGGGAGGGGGAGGGGGCTGCAGTCCTCCACAACTTGTCTGGCTTAAAACAATACAATACATAAGCATTAAATAACAATTAATACACAAAAATGCAATGTGATCAGCCCCCCCCCCCCCGGAGTGAATCACAGCCGAATGTATATTTATATGCGCGACTTTGTACAGGAGTCAATGAAGACCGATGAGTAAATTTACTCCTCGACTTTGTACAGGAGTCAATGGAGACCGATGAGTAAATTTACTCCTCGACTTTGTACAGGAGTCAATGCAGACCGATGAGTAAATTTACTCCTCGACTTTGTACAGGAGTCAATGGAGACCGATGAGTAAATTTACTCCTCGACTTTGTTTAGGCGTCAATGTAGACCGATGAGTAAATTTACTCCTCGACTTTGTACAGGAGTCAATGGAGACCGATGAGTAAATTTACTCCTCGACTTTGTATAGGAGTCAATGCAGACCGATGAGTAAATTTACTCCTCGACTTTGTACAGGAGTCAGTGAAGACCGAGGAGTATAAATACTCCTTGCGGCCAGGAGTATTTATACGATATCGATCAGGAGTGAACCCCAAAGACCACTGACTATTATGTAAGGGCCAAGCTTACTATGACCGAGGAGGATCTACGCTATGCCGTCCTTTCTATCACGATCCGTTTTGCGAAATGAACTTGGCGTCGTTTTACACGTACATGAATGCATGTCGTTAAGTGTATGCAAATATCTACGAAGTTGCCGCCAAATAATACACGCGAATTCCTATTGGTCGAATTATACGCTAACGATGTGACGTAATCGAATGTAACAATAGAAATGGGCCGTGATCGTGCACGTGCATTGTGTGCGTGAGGAGGCGGGCGGGGGGGGGGGGGGGGGGGTGTTTACAATGTTTATCACGGCCGTAAAGACTTACGTAATACTTATTCATTTTCAAAAGCCTCAAATTTATAACGGGGGAGGGGCGAATTTGAGCAAACAAGTTGGAAACTAAATCGATTATTTTTGAAGCCGAAAAACCAAAGAAATATATGCGGTGTGGCGGCTGGCCCCCAATAATAATGCATCCCCCCCCCCTCCCCCAATTGGCCCGACCACACCATGCCACTGGGTGAGGGAATAATAATGAATCGAGTAAATAATAATAATAATAATAATAGACATTTATATAGCGCATATTGCAAAGAGCCTCTAAGCGCTTAACATATTTACATACAAATTAACACAATTAACAAAAACTAAATCTTTAGAGTATAAACATACATATATATATAAACAAAATTAACTATCAGGAAAAGCTAACTTAAACAAATGAGTTTTTAATCTTGATTTGAAAGTATCTACATTGTGTGAAGTGCGAATGTTGAGGGGTAGATTGTTCCACAAGAAAGAAGCGGCGTAAGAAAATGATCTTTCACCATAGTATTTTGAGGTAATTCGTTGTGTGCATTCCAGGAGTGACTGAGTAGATGATCGTAATGTTCGAGTAGGAGTGTAGTGGTGGATTAGATCTGTTAAATAGGTAGGAGCAAGGCCATGATAGGCTTTGAAAGTAATGAGAAGGAGTTTGTAGATGATACGAAAGTTGATAGGGAGCCAGTGAAGATTGTGTAAGATTGGTGTAATGTGGTGAGAGCGGGAAACACAAGAAACAAGGCGAGCAGCAGTATTTTGTACACGTTGCAGTTTTGTGAGATTCTTATCAGGAAGTCCATAAAGTAGGGAGTTAAATGATGTTGGTATGATCTTAGTATTAATTTAGAAAATCATTACGCAATCACACAGCCTCCTGTGAATTCCGCTGGCGAAACAGAATGCTAATACCATGATTGTTGTGCTAACTCACTTAAAATCAACAGAAGAGGTAAACAGAATGAAGAAAATGCAATTTTGAAAAACAGTTTTATGCCTACGGCTTAATTTCGCGAATTTGATTAAACCGTTAATCAATACGAATGAAAAGTTAAAGAAGTTGGCCAATAAACCCATGCATCATCATCATCTTCATGATTATCATAATCACCAGCATCGTATCATCATCTTATCATAATATCCATCAATGGTATCCATATTGCCATCATCATCATCATCATCATCATAATTTATCATCATCATAATTTATCATCATAATTATATTTATCATCATTATAAACAGTCGTCAATGTCATCCCCATCATTATCATCTTTATCATCATTATACCGAATAGACTCAAAAGTTATGATGAAAGTGGATTTTATTAATCAAAACCAGTACTTCTTAATTATTTTGTCGTAATAATTACAACTCCATCGCGTGCCCAAAACGTATAACAATTTACAAACGGTTAAGTAAAACACAATATTTTTTGGTAAAAAAACATGCGTTAAATCCAGGGCATTCTCTAAAACATTTTGGATTGAACCATTTCTTGTAAAATATAGTGAAAATTGTATTTTTGTCAAATAGTGAAGTAATAGAGAGATCATCAACAACTACATGTATATTATGCTTGAGAATGTGTGCCATTTTATATCAAAACACGGTGTAATATTTCATGTAAATGATGATTAGATATACATAATTATTCTCCAAAAAGTTAATCTCCAGTTTAGTTGATATCTTCACACATTTTCATACATCATTATATATATGGTGATGCTCGATATTTATTCCAATTAGATATTTGTTTAGAAACACCAAAATGTTACTTAACCGATTTGTATTTATCTGGTTTTTAAAGTAACGCTTAACTGTTACATCCTGTTGACAATGAGCATGCTGAATTTATTACTTTTTTTGATAGCGAATACATTTATGACAAAAATATATTACGCCTTATCGTTGCATGCCACATTTCTACCGAGTATACCTTCTTCACGTCAATACTTGTTTTTGATGTCATAGTATGAGAGTATGATTATATTATTGATGAATCCATTCTGATGTTGTGCAATAATGTTGTAAGGATTATGCAAACAAAACGCCCCCAGATAAAAAAAAAATAATACTCTTGCTCATTCAGATGGGAATTAGTGCGTGCATGGCCATGTACACCAAGTCTTGTATAATACGCATTGAACTCATCACAATGCTCGCACGACAACGCGACTAAGTTATTGATTTTTTTGTAGGGATTAAGTGGCGTACCATTTCTTGCTCACCTATGCAACAAAGCACTATTTTTAAACGTTGTAAAAAAAGACAAATAAACCTGCAGGTTTACCGAGAAATCGCATGAAGAGGATACCGATGCGAAATATTACATTTTCGATTGCAGAAATATTAAACGATTTCATGAATTAGTTTTAGTAAATCAAACATGACATCAAAGTAATCCTAAGAAATAAACACATTAATAAATATATATCAAGGTGCTTTTCCTTAAAATAACATACATCAGCGTGTAAGGACTTGTCATCATGATCATCATCATCTTAATCATCATTTTACCAATCAATGTCATCATCCTCATCCCCATCATTATAACCATCGTCGTCGTTATCACCATCTTATGAATACATTGTCACCGTTGTCATCGTGCATCTTCATTATAATTGTTACCATCATTATTATTATCAAATTATCATCATCATTATACCCATCTATGTCATCCCCATCATCATTATCATCATCATCATCATCATCATCATCATCATCATCATCATCATCGTCATCATCATCGTTTTCATCATTATACCTATCATTGTTATCACGGGCGTAGCGAGTTACGTAATACCTATTCAACTGGGGGGGGGGGATGTAATCCGATGAATGAATAGCTCATCCCCCCCACTTGAATGGTATCAATGTCATGTCTACGCCCGTGGTTGTTATCAACATCATCATCATCGTTATCATCATATTACCAATCAGCAATGTCATCACCCTCATCATAATCAGCAGCATCTGATCAGTATGTCATCATCATCTTTATCATCATATTTACTATCATCATCATTTTCTTCATCATGATCATTTTCATCATCATCATCATCATCATCATCATCACCGCCGTCGTCGACTTGGTTAACGCCATCACCAAGTTATGTATGCATCGTCACCTTTGTCATCAAGAATCATTATTATTATTATTGTTATTATCATCGCCGTTATCATCGAGCATCATCACCATCATCATCTTCATCATCTTCATCATCATCATCATCATCATCATCATCGTCGTCGCCTCGGTTATCGCCATCACCACCTTATGTATGCATCGTGTCACCTTTGTCATCAAGAATCATTAGTATTATTATTACTATTAATATTATTATTGTTATCATCATCTTATCATCATCATCATCATCATCATCATCATCATCATCATCATCGTCATCATCATCACCATGCATTATAATCAGCATCTGATCAGTCTGATGACATCATCAGCATCATCACCGTCATCGTCGTCTTGGTTATCGTCATCATCACCCTATGTATTCATCGTCACCTTTGTCACCATGACTCATTATCATATAGTAGTAGTAGTATTATCATCAATGCTATCGCCGTTATCATCATCATCTTCATCATCATCATCATCATCATCATCTTACATTATTATATAGATATTCATTCCAATTGGATATTTTTTAGGAACATCCAAATGTTAGTTAACCAATTTTATGTATCTCTTTAAAGGAGAATTCCGGACGAGTTTAAACAAAATACAGTATATTGGAAATAAATCTAGGGATGTGCTTGAATATTTTCAGGATTTGACTCTCTTTGGTTGATTTCTAAGAGATTTTTCTAATGTCATTAACTCTGAGGAAATAATTAAATTTATTGCACACAATCATGAGACCATTATGTAGCACCCTCACTTTGCTCAATTTCTTGAGTAGGCTTGAATCCGGTGCCACTGCATTGTGATCACTGCATGTGTCATTCATAATAGCCGGTCATGCAGAGCCAGCAAATTCAATAACCACGTTTACAGGACTTTGTGTCTATTCAAATTTCAATGAAAGCCAAACGTTTTACAATTTCGGACAGGCAAGTATTTTCAAACGGTTCAACAATGTAGCACGGTTGAATGGCGCATCGTGGACTAAACTATTCATGATCGAGCATTGTATTGGTCCGATCAAAAGAACACATTCGCTGCAGTGTAAAAAAAAAAAATAGGCGCATAGTGAGTGTCGCACGTCACAAATTGGTGCATTGTGGGATAGAACAAGCTCGCTCGCGAATTTGTGTCATTAGAATTTCAAAGCCAATTATAAGAACCCACAATCATACTTTTTTCATACAAAATTGTGTTTATTGACCTAGAATATCTGTCTTTCAATCATTAGAAGCTTGAACTCGAGTGGAAGTCCACTTTAAAGTAACGCTTAACTATTACATCCCTTTGTCAATGAGCATATACGGAACGATTATACCTTCTTCACGTCAATACATTCATTGATTGTCATGTTAAGTCAAGAAGAGTTCCAACAATAAAAGTTGAAAACCCTGACAAACCCTAACAGATGTCAATTCGTATTTTGAAACTTGCATCCTCGGCCGCATAGCAAATTGCGTCTAACCTCTTTTACCGACCCCATACTCGTTACACTCATTGTCTTATGTGTATCTTATAATAAAATGCGATTTAAACAATGTAAATAAATACAATGTCTTCAAACATTTTATAGTACATTATAAAGGATACAAATCATTACGCCTTTCATATTGATTTGCTTGCGGGTGGTGTAAATAGTTGATTGAATGCCAATCCGCCCAAACACATTACACACGAACATTAAAGGTAAAGACCAGTTTTGGAAACGCCCCCCCCCCCCCCTCTAAAAAAAAAAGGAAATGGAAGCTCTTATTACCAATAATGTGAAAGAATATAATTATACTAATATAGGATTATCCAAATTTGGCCAAGAAACCGCCTACTAATTGATATATTTGCGAAATTATATATTTATTCCAATGAGATAGATATCGCCAACGAGGAATCGCCCATACGCTACGTGTATTACGACCACGCGGTTGTCCACGTGGCGCTTCGCTCATATTTCTGTATTTAACGATGCTTAGGTTCGGATTTTACCACACAAGCCCTATTACAATACATATTCAACAATACTGATACATTTAGATGTATTCGGCTACTTTCCCGAAACTGATATTGGGCTTTAACATAGCCCCTTGACTACGGGAACCGAGTGGGTTGTGTACAAAGTCTATGGGGATTTCATAAACTCGTATAGGGAACGTGCTTTACTTCCCTTTGCGTAGCTCTTTTGTCACTGGGGGCAATTTTCCCTCGATTATGAATGGATTATGGAACAAAAGAGTCAAGTCCATTTTGTTCATGACCAGCTATGAACTACTGAAATGTATAACCATTGTGTGGTCTGCTAAGCCGCCCAAGCCAGCACACTTGGCCATGACTTTGTATAGAATTACATTTGAGAATGTGTTGATTGTAGTTTTGGGAAACCCCCCCCCCCCCCCCCCCATGCACTAACAAATGAAATGGACGCTCGTATTATCAATCATGTGAAATAATATGTTAATATAGGTTTTCCCGCTCAATTTTGCACTTTTCTCAATCGAATTCATTTAGGGGCATTCGAATTCGCGCGTTGCCGCAGTATCGTTGGTATCGGTTTTTTCTAATTCCGAATAAGTGCAAGCGAATTCATGCATACGCATACGATTTCGCGAATAGACACAGAAGTTCATTTATGGGCAATCGATTTCGCGAATGTGCAGCCAAATGTAAACTTGGTTCATACAATTTAACGCGGCATGGCCGGTCATGCCTGATGAGCACGTTTGGAGCATTCGATTTCATTTCGGGGCAAACAATTGTAACATTTCGTCAATCGTTTTAGATAACGCGGATGCTATGTACATGTATGTACATTTGTGTATATGTAGGGGAGGGGGGGGGTACTTTCGGGGCCTTGGACTTTCATGGGAGACATATGTATGCATTTCTCAGTCGTCCGTAAATATACATACAAGTCTTCGTCCTGTTTTAATTGTCTGAATATATATATAATTATGATATGACACACGAAACTGGGAACAATAATGTTTTACTTTTGCCCTGGAAAGGACATTGTGCGGTTTGTTACGTTTGAACATTTTTACAAAATGATGTATTTACATGTATTTTGTTATCATCAAGGTTTTCCAATTGTAATGTCATCTACATCCCCATTTAGCTTTAATGAACATTGATATACGCTTTAGCACGGAACTATATAGGAGGCACAATCACCCCTCCCCACCCCTAATAAGTTGACAAACAATACATCATAAGCCAAAGGGGAATCTTTATAGAAAACAAAGATATACATGAAGCTTATAAGCATTTTATTGTATATATATATTTCCAGATGGCCAGGGTCCTTTTCCCCGAATTCCATTTTCTCATTCTCACCTTACAAGCAAAATTTACCTTTATCAAAATTATATTCCTTTTATAAATTTCACGAATAATTTATGACTTGATTTTTCCCACATATAACATGCTTTGTCTGAATATGAATTCAGTTTACCTGAATACAAACGCCACTGCTTTTAGCCAATTTATTGCTGATCTATCTTTACATTTCTTAAATCGAAAGCAGTAATTTGAAAATTGGCTGCCCTTTCACGAATTCGATTGACCGAAGAGACGTCTACGTATACTACGTGTCAATTTGAACGACCATTGACGAAATGGTATGCGCTTTGTGCGAATTCGTTTGCTCCGGGCGTGATTTTGAATGCCTATTAACGAATTCGAATAATGCTTTGGTACGGCGATCGCAAATCGCGCGAATTCGTTTGCTCCTATTATCAATTCGATTGACACAATCGCGAAATTAAGCGGGAAAACCTATACTAATACAAGATGATAACAAATTGTCCTGGAAACCAGCTACTATTAATATATTGGGTAAAATATCAAACTCATCTACTGTAAATTTAAATCGCCGTGAATTGAAAACCATCGTGCGCATGCTTGCTAAATCCTACATTCCTATATATATGGCAAATGTGGCGTACCTGTCATGCCTGTGTATCGCACGAATGGCCAGCGCGTAGACGAGCCAAACTGATGTTTTCATTAACGTTTTAACTGATATTTCTGCATTTAACGATACTAAGGTTCGGATTTTCCAGGCAATTACACTTTTTATGCGATTTCTACAATACTTATCAATGATTTTGGAGAATAAAGTTAATCAAATGTAATGAATTTGCACTGTTATGAAGAAGTACAACGTTGACTTGTTTGATCAAAATATCAGTTCTCAATATACACAAAAGAGTATGCTTTAACAGCAATAATTCAAATTGCGCCTACACATTTTGTTAACACATCAACAGATTTGACCATTGTTTTGATGCTCTATTGATATTTGGGTTTCAAAGGTACCGTTGTATATCGTGGTATATCGTATTGGTAATTCCCGAAGTGCCCCCAATAATTTGTTGTGAGATAATGAAAAACTGACTGTCAAATTCGAAAGAACAAACCATTTTTAATGAAAGAATAAACTTCATGTGTTCAGAATCGGTTCAGAAACGGCTGAAATATCCATAAATATATTTGTATTCACAAGGTTCTTCACCGGCAATCACAACCTTGCGATATTTAGACATTTTAGAAAGAAAACAAAACAAATGCTCGAAGACTACTTTTTAAAAATTCTCAATAGGTTTTTAAAAAGTCGTTGATGATATCTCTATTGAATAATTATTTGAACAAACATTAAATGCATAAATTTGTATGAAAAAGGCTAAAAGTAAAACCAATGATTTTTGTTAAATAGCTCCCTCTTGAGTTGTAACGACTCTTTGAATGATAAGGGGGTTTTATTTAGTCGTTTGTAATTGTGTATACTTTTCGAGCATGGTGAAGTTATAAATATTTTCTTTGTACCCTAATGGTGCAGGTTTTGGTTACTAAAGTTAAGTTTGACCATTGCTTACTATAATCCCTTTAATTGTTTACCGAGCATTACACTGGCAAATGTGTTTCATTGTCCGTTGAAAATGTTTTAGACCGCGACAGAGAAATTTCATTTTACGAGGCCCAGACCATCGGTTATGATTATGATCAAAACCAATCAAATGTGGTCTTAATTCCAGCTACAAGTTGTACAGGGGGGGGGGGGGGGGGTTCAAACCGCAATTGTTTTTGTCAAAGGGGGGTTTGAACCTCCCCGGGTACGCCTATACACTTATTTCAATCGGATACATACATCACTTTAGGTGTTTCTGAGTTTGTTTTATCTTTAAAACCACATGCATGCACTTTAAAATACTCCCTTACTTTACGTATTCACTACCTCGCAAATTAATGATGTCTTGAATTAAGCGCCCTCTAAACCATGCAAAACTGTCTGTATAATGTGTATACACAAAGATGATGATCAGATGATAGTGATTATGATAATCATGAACATGATGATGATGGCGATGATGATGCATGGGTTGCTTGGTCAACTTCGTTAACTTTTCATTCGTATTAATAAACGGTTCCATCAAATTCGCGAAATTAAGCCGTAGGCGTAAAACTGTTTCTCAGAATTGCATTTTCTTCATTCTGTTTTCCTTATTCTGTTGATTGTAAGTGAGCTAGTACTTATAGCATTATATTTAAAATTCATGGTATTAGCATTCTATTTCGCCAGCGGAATTCACAGGAGGCTGTGTGATTGCGTAATGATTTTCTAAATTAATACTAAGATCATACCAACATCATTTACTCGATTCATTATTATTCCCTCACCCAGTGGCATGGTGTGGTCGGACCAATTGGGGGAGGGGGGATGCATTATTATTGGGGGCCACACCGCATATATTTCTTTGGTTTTTCGGCTTCAAAAATAATCCATTTTGTTTCCAACTTATTTGCTCAAATTCGCCCCTCCCCCGTTATAAATTCGAGGCTTTTGAAAGTGTAAGAAACATTATGGGCGTAAATTTGTGATTTATACCACTGACCATATTAGTAGAGGTCAGTGATTTATACCCATTCAAAATGGTGGGGGTTATCTTATCACCCCCCCCCCCTCCACCCCCCCCCCCCCCCCCCCCCCACGATGAATAAGTATTACGTAAGTCTTTACGGCCGTGATAAACATTGTAAGAAAAAAGGCTTAAACACATTCTGTTCATGGCATTACACGCATCCCCGCCTCCTCACGCCCACAATGCACGTGCACGTTCACGGCCCATTTCTATTGTTACATTCGATTACGTCACATCGTTAGCGTATAATTCGACCAATAGGAATTCGCGTGTATTATTTGGCGGCAACTTCGTAGATATTTGCATACACTTAACGACATGCATTCATGTACGTGTAAAACGACGCCACGTTCATTTCGCAATACGGATTGTGATAGAAAGGACGGCATAGCGTAGATCCTCCTCGGTCATAGTAAGCTTGGCCCTTACATAATAGTCAGTGGTCTTTGGGGTTCACTCCTGATCGATATCGTATACATACTCCTGGCCGCAAGGAGTATTTATACTCCTCGGTCTTCATTGACTCCTGTACAAAGTCGAGGAGTAAATTTACTCCTCGGTCTACATTGACTCCTGTACAAAGTCGAGGAGTAAATTTACTCATCGGGCTGCATTGACTCCTGTACAAAGTCGAGGAGTAAATTTACTCCTCGGTCTACATTGACGCCTGTACAAAGTCGAGGAGTAAATTTACTCATCGGTCTCCATTGACTCCTGTACAAAGTCGAGGAGTAAATTTACTCATCGGTCTGCATTGACTCCTGTACAAAGTCGCGCATATAAATATACATTCGGCTGTGATTCACTCCGGGGGGGGGGGGGGGGGGCTGACCACATTGCATTTTTGTGTATTAATTGTTATTTAATGCTTATGTATTGTATTGTTTTAAGCCAGACAAGTTGTGGAGGACTGCAGCCCCCTCCCCCTCCCTAGCCCCCCCCCCCCCCCCCCAATGATACATGATTGGTTAGTTTTATTATGTGAAAACAATAATGTAAATACATTAACGACATATTAATTGTTTTATACACATCTACAATTGAAAGGTAGAATAAAAGTACAAAATACAGGTTAAAATATCTCCATTTAGGCTTCAAAGAACCACTAATTGATAAACGAACTAATAATCGGATTTCGTTTGAAATAATTATTTGTTGTAATTTGTTTTTTGCTTTTTTGTATTGATATTTGTATGCTATTTGTATTTTGATTTGTTTCCTCTGTACGTTTTTTAATGAAAGTGTTGAATAAATGAATAAATGAAATTGAAAATGAAGTCCTGTTACATAGCAAGGCATGGTTGTAGTCTGTGAAAACTTTCAGTGAACCAGTTTTGTAATAAGTCCATACAAATTGACAATGCAATTGAGATTTAGGCGGGTTTTCGTGGACAACATAATTAATTTTGATATTCATCATACTTAGATAAAGGTTTGGGGTCCATGTCCTGTTTCAATTATTAAATTCGCCATTATAATTACTTTAAATGAAGACGTCAGAATTATCCACATGACAATAACTGAATCCTTTGTAAAAACATACTGTTAAATGTCATACTAAAATGTTCATTTAATTTGTAGTTTGTTTGATTCTAAGAATTACAATACAAATTACTATTGCAATTGTTCATAAAAATCACTGATCACCCCATCCTTGACCAAGTGGTTCACCCCGAACACGATCTGTTACGAGTCATTTGATGCTTTCAGATTAGATCATGCATAGTGAGCACCTCTACCGCACTGCTCAAGTGCGTCTGGAGGTTCAGGGGTCAGCTGCTCTTGAATCATCCATATTAATCTTGCTAAAACAGAAAAAATAAGCCTCGAACGGACGGATCCCAACGGAAACGAAAAATGCCTGCCCCCCGACTACGAAACACGAATTTCCAAATAATGGAGGTGAACATCCGTGGCCTTAGATCAAATATTGGAGAACTCGCAAATCTCTGTGTGGAGAAAAAAAAAAAACAATTGTCATAGTAGTGGAGACCTTCCTTGATCCCACAGTCCAGGATGGAGCCGACTGTATCTCGATTCCAGGATACACCCTGTGCTGCCGCAAGGACAGGACCGAATCATTAGGTGGCGGCATCGCTGTATACTGCTTGGATGGAGTTGCTGTCTACCATGACCCACTGAGAGATCCCGAAGACCTGGAACTTATGTGGCTGTCAGTAACCCTGCAATCCAAAAAGTTACTTGTAGGAGCCGTGTACCGACCACCTAGCGCAAACAGTGAAATAATTGAATACTTAGACAATAATAACACTATATATTCCAAAGATAGAACAATTTGGAGCAAACTGTGTGATGCTTTTGGGAGACTTCAACGTTCATCATGATGACTGGTTAGGAAGTCGTAACACAGACACCGCCGGACGGCTTATGTTCCAGCTTGCAAATGGTCTTGGTTTGGATCAGATAGTAAACGAGCCAACAAGAGGAGATCAAATCCTGGACCTTGTTCTCACCGACACACCAGCCTCATCAACCACCCTCGCCAACGTGGGTTCCTCGGATCATAATCCAGTGATAGTGAAAATTGAGGTCCCTGCATTCAGAGACAAGCCCTACCAGAGGAAGGTTTGGCAATATGAACAAGCTGACTACTGGGAGATGAGAGGCCACCTCTCTTCTACTGACTGGTATGCAGCATTCCGGGACAACAATCCAGAGAACGCATGCAGCCGAGTCACAGAAATCATCACAGAGGCCATGGACCTGTACATCGCCAACAAAACTGTTACTAAAAAGACAGGGGACAAAGCCTGGTTCAGTGACAACTGCAGGAAGGCTGCCAGGAAGAAACGTATAATTTTTCAACAGGTGAAGAAGAGCAATACAGATTCCAACAAGGAGAAGTTCATCAATGCACGAAAGTCCTACAACAAGACCGAGAAAGAAGCTAAAAGGAATTACAACAAGAAACTCAAAGAGGACCTTGCTGACAATAACCTCAGCAGTAAGAAGTGGTGGAGAGTCGTGAACACACTTGCTGGCAAAGCGGCTCACTGCGACATCCCAGTCATTGTACACAATGGAGAAGCCCACATCACTGCAGAACAAAAGGCTGGAGTATTCTGCAAGACATTCTCAGAGAAATGTTATCTACCAGATGCAGATGACTCCGCTCCACATCCTGACCATCCCACACCTACCTCCATCGGTAACATTACATTCAAGTCCAAGGTCATTAACAGACTACTGAAACAACTCTGTGCAGACAAGGCAACAGGACCAGATGAAATTCCTGCCAAGGTTTTAAAGGAATGCAGCGCAGAACTTGCAAGTCCTCTGAGCAGACTTTTTCATTTGTGCTTCACACAAGGGGTATTCCCAAGTCAGTGGAAGACAGCCAGAGTAATACCAATCCACAAAAGGGACTCCAAATCTGACCCATCCAAGTATCGGCCTATCTCTCTGCTTAGCATTACCAGCAAAGTCATGGAAGCAGCTGTTAATCAACAACTTCAAAGCTACATCTTCCAGAACAGCCTGATATCAAGCAGACAGTTCGGATTCCGTCCAGGCCACAGCACAGCAGACCTTCTTACAATTTTGTCCCAGAAGTGGAACAACATCTTGGATAAGGGAGAGGAAGTTTGTGAATTTGGTCTGGATATAAAGGGAGCATTTGACAGAGTCTGCCACAATGGACTGCTAACCAAACTAAGATCCAAAGGCATCCACAGAAAACTGCTAACATGGCTGCAGAGCTATCTTTCTGACAGGTCAATCAAAGTTGCAATATCAGGCCAAGCTTCAGAAGCTTCCTCCATCAATGCTTCTGTCCCCAAGGGTCAATTCTTGGACCACTCCTGTTCTCCATCTATATTGACGACCTTGTAGATGTGTGCGAGAACGAGATTTACCTGTACGCTGATGACTCTACACTCTTCACCCCAATCCACTCTCCAAAAGACAGCGACGCGGTAACAGCTAGTCTCAACAGAGACTTGGCCAAGATGGAAAGATGGGCTCACACATGGAAGATCACATTCGAACCATCGAAATGCAAAACAATGACAATTTCAAGGAAACGATCCCCTTCAGAACTCATCTCGCACATAACAACCAGAGCTGGGCAGAAACTTGGTGCTCTAAGAAAAGTTTCCAACAAGTTAGACATCAAAGGCAGAGCTACAGTTTACAACGCACAAGTCCGAAGTGTAATGGAATACGCATCTCTATGCTGGATTAACGCCTCGCCATCTACCCTTGCCTTACTGGACAACATCCAGAAGAAGGCACTCAAGATAATAGGAGTTACTGAGACTGCTGCTCGCACCCAATTCTCCATTCCAAGTTTGACGCACAGACGTCAGGTTGCAGCAGCGTCAGTTCTGTACAAGATGCAAACACAACATTGCCCTCAAGATCTTGTTGACATGCTCCCTCCGCCAGTGGAAAGAAGGCGTGTAACTCTGTTCAGCACATCCATGCCAGACCACGCACTAACCATACCGCATGCCAGGACCCATTCGCTAGACAGAAGCTTCATCCACTCAGCTGTCCGAGTTTGGAACAGCCTCCCTGGTCTCCAAGCTTTCAAAGGCCGCGTACATGCTCTCCTCCTATCCCAAATTTGATTGTTAAATGCTAAGTCTTTTAAGTGAATTAATGTTATTCCTATTTTATTTTTGTATATGTTAATTGATTTTGAGCTGCAACGAACCATTTGATTGGCCTTCTGGAGCTTTATCAAAGCTCGGGGGGCTATTGTTTGCAATTGCGTATTATATACAACAACAAAAATAATTTAAAAAAAATAACAATCAATAACATCTGATGTAATGCGGGGTGTTGTTTGTTTTATGTTCATACAGGGAAACAAATCCAAGAGGAGAAAGCGGCCAGGACTTCAGTCATGGTAAGTATTGAAGAGTTCATTTGAAGAATTCAAGTTAACCATGTGACAAAAATACATTGCAAAAAAGTAGGTCAATGCATATACTTAATACATACGAACAAAACATCACTTCGTGTATATGTTATAATTCGTATATAACCGATGAATAGATATAATTGCATTATTATTATACTCATTATTTTGTTTCTGGCTCATAATTTTCCTTCCCAATAGTTTCTGTTATTCTCTCTCCCATGGGCGAACTGGTATACAATTTTGTCAATGGACTTTTAGTTCTTTTGCCAAGATATTCAAGATGATTTAGTCCAAAGAGCAGGTTTCGCCCAAATATGACACGATTTTGCCCAAATAAGATTTTAGTAAGCCTCAATATGACATGGGCTTTACCAAACAAACTGTAACTTGCAGGTGCCCGAATCTCACACCAGCTTCCCCATATATCACATGAGCTCGCGTCGGACATTTCCCTACCATATATTACTTTAGTCATATTTTTATATTGTTACTACTACTTCGCATCTCTCTACCAAACAGACCCTGGAGTGTTTCAGGAGATTCTGGAGCGTGTTCTGGAGGGCTACGAAGAGTATGAGTACCTCCTCGCCTTTGCTGCAGCACATGGGGGAGGAGCTGAGCGAGCTGTGATGGAAGCTCTCTGCAAGAATGTGGGGGATATAAACTTCATCATGAAAGTGGCATATAGCTTTCACAACGAGGCAGCCATCCATCTTGCAAAAGACCTCCTCCGACAGTCAAATGCCTTGTCTATTGATAACGAGTCGTATATTCATTATCGGTATATACTGGCTGCGAACCTCGGGGTAAGTAAAATCGGTTACAGCTCGTTATTCCGAAGGTTCGTTATTCCGAAGGTTTGTTCATCCGAAAATTAAATTGGGTTCGATATTCCGAAGGTTCGTTAGTCCATGTAGTCGAAAAATGAAATAGGGTTCGTTAATCCGAAAATGAAATCGGGTTCGTTATTCCGAAGGTTTGTTAATCCGAAACTAAAATAGGGTTCGTTAATCTGAAAATTAAATAGGGTTCGTTAATCCGAAAATGAAATGAGGTTCGTTTATCCGAAAATGATATAGGGTTCGTTAGTCCGACAATGAAAAAAATACGACGTAGACAAAGTGGATGGGTTCTCAAATCAGTAATATTAGGAGTCGGTTCTGATTTCATTTAAGCAATTTTGCCTGAGCAAATTGATTTAGAGCAGTGGGAATTGGGCTTGGGAATTAGTCGTACTCTTTACAATGTTATTAGATCCCTTTAAAAACAGTCAACTTTTTCTATAATAATGTGACACGAATCGTGGAAATGTACATATTCTTGACTTATTGTATCTTGTTAAATTGATGTGACTTAATCCAACCCAGCCAGCGTATTTATTCCCCAACTACACTTTCCATCATCGTCTTGTGTGTTATAGCGTGGAGAATGCACCGGCGATGACCATGGTATATCCCACCGCGCTGGTATCGGCCTCGTCTCACTGCCCAACCTCAGGGAAGTGGAATTAACAGAGTTGCGTTCAGATGATGACTTCTTTGCAGGAATGGCAGAAAGAGCATCACAGTCACAGGTCATTTATGATTAACACTAATATATTATATGCGAAATTTATCTGATCTCACCTAACCTAACATCAGGGTTATTTCATCATATATTTAAAGGAGTGATTTAATGATATATAAAAGAACAGTTTCAATATATTCAAAATTCTTTTTTATACTCCTGCAATTGCAAGTGTATCAAGGTGAATCAACTTTTTCCACTTGGGGAATATTTATTGCAATCACTTGGCAAAGAATAGACAGTCTCATCTAAAAATATCTTCTTGTAAATTACCTGTACGATACCTTGCCTTATCTCTACTATTTGTACATTCAAAATTATCACAAATATTAGTTAGCCTTCCATATAAAATACATCTTTCATTTTCTGTCATAATATAATAATCACACCTAATCAAACAACAACAAAAAACAACTAAATACTAACAGAAAAAATCAGTGAAAAAAAAAACAAATAGAAAAGTGTCACTGTCAGTTATAGGATTCTTTGAAGTAAACAAACGGAAACCAGAGGCGCAGTTCTCATTTTAGGATGTCCAAAGTCTTTTCAGGTCATCTTCTGAGGCAACTAATTTTCGTGTTTTTCCAGTGGGCATGTTGATGATGGCAAAGATACGTCCGTCTATATACCATGCATGATTTGTATGTTGGCAGTTCCTTGCGGCTCTGAGGAGTTTCGCGTTCTGCGCTGTCAGGTCTTCCTGTATCGGTTTACGGGATCCATACAGTTTCCTACGATTCTTGAGGATCATCCCGCGGGTTCGGTATGATTTGAATTTCACTTTGATCGGATCCGGTTGGTGGTGGTTCGCGTGTCCAGGTCTCGCAGGCGTGGCATCAGGTGTTGTTTTCGCCCTCGGCTTGACTCGGTGACTACGCTCGATGTCATCTTGGGTGATGGCGCATGTATACTAGTCCGTTCGATTTCAATTGTGGTTTCATTATAAGAAGTATTTGTCACCCTCTGCTGCTGAATCCTTGATTCTCGCATTGATCTCATCTCGCATTGATTTGTCTTTGTTTGGTAATCTCCCCCCAAAAGAAGTTGATAAGCTCCAACGTCTACAGAATTCTGCAGCCAGACTATTTACGTACACAAAGAAGTCGGCACACATAACACTGATCCTTCAATCCCTCCATTGGCTTCCTGTTGAGAAACGCATTACCTTTAAGCCTTCATCACATGAAATAAATAATAAACATGAATAACATTCAACACCGTATGGAGAAACGTTTAATTGCTACCTATCGAATACATATTGACACTTGCTTTCCTCTCTAGATAGAGAAACTGTACATTGGATGGTGTACCCTGGGTTCTGTTGCCTTTGAACACTTTACGAGAGCCGTCTCCTCCATGCCAAGCCTCATGTCACTATGGATGGATGCCCTGAAGCTTGATGATGCTTGCTACACTATAATGTCATCATTAGCGCCATCGTGGAAAGTAAGTTAATTACTTTCTGTCGGGCTGTATAGCTCCCCTTCGATTTCCATCATAACATACCTAAATGGATTAACTGCTATGTATTGAATAATGATGCTGTACAGGAATGGCAGAAAGAGCATCACAGTCACAGGTCATTTATGATTAACACTAATATATTATATGCGATATTTATCTGATCTCACCTAACCTAACATCAGGGTTATTTCATCATATCCTTAAAGGAGTGATTTAATGATATATAAAAGAACAATTTCAATATATTCAAAATATACAGAATAATGATGCTGATTGATACGCAACAATGTCTTCATCAGGGATAATCTTCTCACACATTCTGTCGCTGTCTCTCTCAATACTGTATAAAGTAGATGGTATGCAGATGTTTTAGCATAATCAGAAGGAATCAACATAATTACAACACGATGCAATATGGTCACTTCAAGAATGGTAACTAACTGGGGTTAGTACTTTATTTTTACAGAATGAAATAAATAATATGGTAACATTATTTATAATAACATTCATTTGGAAAAGCCTTACTGTTATTAATCGAATAATGTAAACATTGACAATAACACTTGTTTCCTTCTCTAGATAACGGAACTGATCCTTGAATCCTGTGACCCAGATTCTGTTGTATCTGAACACATTGTGAGGGCCGTCTGCTCCATGCCGAACCTCAGATCACTAGAGTTGAAAGACCTGAAGGTTGATGATTCTTGCTTCACTACAATGTCATCATTAGCGCCATCGTGGAAAGTAAGTTAATTACCCTCTGTTAGCCTCTATATCTCCCCTCACGGTGTATCTTCCTCCACTTCCCTGTCTGGATCTTTCTATCACTTGTTTACATTTTAATCATAACATTATATCGACATGGATTAACTTGCATGTATTGAATGATGATGATTGCTACGCAATGATGTCCTCATCGGGCGGTAATCTTCTCGCACATTCTATCTCTGTGAAATAATAGTCTTGATTTAAATAAACAGATTATATGGTATAATAAATGTGTAGTATTTGAAAAGAAACCTTTCTCAAGTGGAATAATTAATTTGAAACATTTCTAGATTTATTACAGCATCAACATTAATAGAAAATGTTCGTAATAAGAAATCAAAAGTAATTGTTCGAATATTTTAGATTACAAAATGCGATACCCATAGAATGGATGAATAATTTGAAAAAACAATATGTTTAGAAATACCAAAAGTGTTGATTGGAGAAAGACTTCTATATTTCACTTTCTGAAAAAGGGAAATGCAATTGAAGGCCCATCATAATTATTGGGTAAAAGAAATTAGATTGTTATGTTGATTGGAAAAAATGTTTATGAATGAAGTGTTGTGTGTATCAAGGAGAACAAAGTCATTTATAATTTGATCGTAGTAAAAAGATTTTTTTCTGTGGAAACTCAGTAATAGTGATACATGTGAAACATGTCATTGTCGAGAACATTTATTTCCTGCTCTATTGGAATGTTAAATGAATGACATACTTTTCAAAAATGTTACGCAAATGTTAAAACATGTTTATAATGTAAATATAGAAATGAATGTATTTACATTACTAAACATGAATGTAGGAGACAAGATAAATGATATTTTAACTACAGCTTTTTGGAGCATATATAACATATAACTTATAACTTATAACATATAACTTATAACGTATAACGTAAACGTAGCATTACTCAGTCGAATTTGGGGCATCGATCGGAATGCGACGAGATTGTGCGAGACTTTGACAAGCTCAACCCAGTTACCTATATCATACATCGTTCAAGCTGAAAATATCAAGAAAGTGCAAAACTGATTCATGGTCTTTATTCTGATGCATTGTATGTTATTTTTCGTTTTTAACTTGGGTGTGAAATATTTGGATGAACATTTTTCATTTTTTGTCTCTTCCTGGTTACATATTATGTCATATGTCACTTTTTACTAGGTCTTGGACCGTCTAAATCTTACTTTGTAATTGTTTTGCTGAATAATTCTGCTCGCATTGTGTTAAGGGACAAAAGGCAAGATAGGGCAACCCCATTATTGTACAGTCTACATTGGTTACCAGTCCAAAAAGGAATTGTATAAGATTGCACTATTTGTATACAAATGTACACATAGTCTTGCTCCTGGTTGCTAGTGTACTTTATTAGATGTTCCTAGACAAGCTTACTATTATTTACGTTCTAGAGTATAGATACTTCAATGTTGTAAAAAAAAAAAACGTTTTTAATCCTAAGAAAGACAGTCGATATTTGTATTTGTCCGATGTCAACACGTGTTGCTATTATTTTTGTGATGTAAGGCTCTTAACTCAATTTTAAATACCCACAATCTATAAAGTCCCTACCAATGCAGGGATATCCCCTTTTACAGCATTCCCTGTGGACTCGCATCATCTTATAATACGTGGCATATCCATTTGTTGTACAGGTCCAAACCTTGCAGCTGAGATGGATCACACTGACACAGCGCCGACTTGCCATCATCCTGTCACTACCTAGCCTCCAATCACTCACATTGCACAGCATTGACTCAGACACACATGACAGTGGCATTGGCTCAGACACACGTGTAAGTGATAAATGATGTTATATTGCAAGTCATTCAGACATGGGGCTGGTGTTGTTTTTGTTTTTTTTTAACTTATTGAATGAAGCGCCATTTCCTCTTTGTTTTAATTTGTTTAATTATTATTATGATTGTATTCGAGTTATATGAATGAAATATAACTTTTCTAAATTCACAAAACATAGGCAAGGGGAATAGCTAAACTGCTAGAATATGTTGCTTACATGAACAAAACCAAATGATTGAATTGAATCAAGATCATACAAAACATAAACACAATATATTCGAATGACCATATTCCTAATAAGTTGTTTGAATGCCAAAAGTCACAACTATGATACTTAGAGTATGTTATCATGTCCTTCTTTTAAACAAATTCATTTTAGTTGCTCTGTGTTATTGTTTTGTCCACTTTGAGCCCATTGTCCCAAAAGATCCATTATGTTGTTGCGTTTTGCTCGTAGCTATACATGTGTATCATATTGTGTAAGTCTAACATCATTTATAACAGGGCTGAGTATGAATATTAAATGCTAGTCGAAACATGTTCCACTCTTATTATGTAATGGTAATATTATGTATTTGATTTGATTTTTTGACTTATTGGGATATACTATTATTATGTTGTTGTCTTACAACTTCACTGACATTAAATTGGATAAGAAAATGATTTCTTTGTGACGAACGTATTATTTATATTTGCAATTTTACACATGACAGGAATCATCTATTAGTAGTGATGATGTGGAACTTGACGTGGATACCAGGTCAGTGAATGTTCTCTGTGATCTGGGCCTCCACGCGCTCTACCCAGGTCTGAAGAAACTCACGGTCTCATTCAGAGAATGTGACGTTGAACCAACCGTCATCGCTAAGGCATGCTCTGGGTTCACCCATCTCCTTGAACTACAAGTACTCGATACTGGGTGTTCTAGGTCTTTGCCTGATTCAGCGTCATTCAGCAAGGCAGTGCTGACGTCATGTCCCCGCCTCACCAAGTTGTCGGTCACAAACCTGGGTGTCGGTAATCAGAAGGCAGCCGACATCATCAAATACATGCGGGTCCATACCTCTCTCAAGACTATCTCGTGAGTACTAGTACTTATATATTGCTATGTTCGTATTTTCCCATCTCGCACATACCTACTCGCACAGATTTTTACTCACAAAACAGTAAATAACTATAAACACTCATGCATCGGGATTTGAATATCTCTGCAGCTCTGAATATTTTTCATGAAAACACACTCGTCACCACATCTCCTAAAGTTAATGCTCCAATCAGTTGGCTCGTCACAACAAAAATTTCTAGGACAAATGTTGTTTCAAATAAATACACACATACATGTAGCTGCAAATAAACAATTTACATCATACACAAACCTACGCTATACCAATAGTCGTAGTATAACAAACAAAGACAGTGTAGTATACATAAACACACTTTGGTACTTGAAGCTGTGTACATGATTATGCATATCATAATAGGTGTAACAAAATAACTGATATGTATTTAATCCGTAATAACTCAGTCGCTTATGAATGAAATTAAATCAAACTTCAGACAATGTAAAGGGATACTGTCAAATTTCCTGTGCCAGGTTTCATCTAATCTATAACGCTTTTATCACTTTAATATGACTCTTTAACTTCAAATTTAACTCATTGACCCAATTGCTTATCTATTTCATCAAATGTTTAAAATCCAAATTAACCTAACCAATTAAGCTTCTATAATTAATTAGAAAGAATCGCAAACTCGAGAAGCATAACTCATGAATATTCATGTGATATTGAATACGCCTCATAAATATTACTATGCTGCCCTCTTACGTTTAAGGCATTATAATTCTATTTTAATATATAATTATAATCTAATAGTCAAAACTAGTATAAAACAACCAGTGGACTACTCATATTAAATCGTTCCAAATACACACAAAATAAATTATCTTTGCACAAAATATAATCCTATTTTGTTACAATATATACACAAAAACAGGTGCACATCTCATACCGACAGTGGTCATCACGAGTGATTGGGAGGGGGTACTTATCTATTTCTTTTTTCTTTCAAAAATTTTCCACTTTGATATATGTTTGTTTGTTTGTTTGTTTGTTGTTTTTTTTGGGGGGGTGGGGTTGTGGGTGGGAGGGGCACATGCTACGCCACTGGTCATTACGGTTACCACAATAAACACTTTACACGTTCATTACAAATATTATGCAAATTCTCTCACATCGTCACGGACTTACAAAATCACTTCAAAGCTTTTGTCATTGGATACGAAATGATCGCCAGAGAAGCTAGAGAAGCCTAAGAAAATCGTTTTTGTATGCAAGAGGGCGAGGCAGGATGCGACTATAAACCCAATATATTTAGAGTTGCATGTCTCTCACAATAATCAAATAAAAAAATTTTAAAAATATTAAGTGTGGAAACTGTGTCTGATGACTTAATGGCGGGAGGAATAATCTGCTTGGGATTTGTGTTGGATACCCAAATCATTAATTTCAGACAATAAATTAAAGTAATTTGGGAACAGAAACATTTATTTTTTACAAAATCATAAAAGGGAAGTTTTGTTGAAGACCGTATGCTATGGTGGTGGAAAACGGGGATAATCTGTTTTTGTTAACCTTTTGTCACCTTTATTTGTGTAGTTATCAAAGCTGATTTGTTAATGTCAATTAATATGAATAAAGCAAACTAAGTAGGGATAGTTGAGTTATGGTATAGAGGGCGCTACACAAAATAATTTTGTGTGAGAATGAAAAACTGAGAGTAAACAGAATAAACCGCATTTATGTATTTTCTAAGATAATGGGACCATTAAATGATTCAGCATATTGACTTTAAATGATACCATATTTATTGCAAGGTTAATGAGCTTATTTCAATTTTCTTCACAGGCACTGACATGGTGAACTGTCACAAAAATGGGAGCCTGACATTTTGTCACTCACATCGCCCTAAAACAAAAACTACACGATCAAAAAGACTGTTCCTGGTATCGTGTTTCATTGGAAAAAACACCCTATCCGATAATCATTTTGATACTTTATTTTGGGAAGTGCCCCGTTCCGTTTTTGTTTTGCCCCCCCCCCCCCCCCCCCCCCGTAGAGTAATTGTGTGGACATACGCAACTAATACAAATGTTTATTACTGTGAGCTGATATAAAGAGCTTATTTCAAAACGGCGCTTAATTAACTTGTTCACCTTTGGAGCAAAGCAGGGTTCCTTTGTCCCTCTCGGTACACATGCCTAAGAACATTTGAAAATTGTTAGTTCCACATTGTGGTGTAATTTTGTCCTAAATGTGGATTTCTTGATAGCTACGTAGCAAATTAAAGGCATATATGCGTGGGTTATAAAGGGTAGTCAGCAAATTCCAACTCGACTCTACCGTAATCTCTCGAGGTAAACTCACGATATGTGTTGGATCGATCGAAGAGCGGTGCTTCGAAATATCTGAACACGGGCCTTCTTATGAAATTGCATGCAGCAAGAATTTCTCACGCTGTCACCTAAGACATCAAACAGCGGCGCTTTGAAGTATTTGCGGTTAAGCGTGTTACGTGATATTTTCGCTCGTAAACATCTCTGATGGATCTCCATTCGACTAGTACAAACATTCCGAACGCGACTATTTTTTATGCATTTTTTACTCGGGTATTCGGAAGTGGGGACAGTTTGCGATCGCTACTTATAACTGAGCCAATGTGGATTACGTACCGTGCGTAAAAGTGCGCAAGATGGATCCACGCGTCTAATAACCCACGCATATATGCCTTTAATATACTGATATCGTCGTTTAGCATTATCAAAAAAATGGTTTAAAGAAGACTATGGTAACAACTTATATTCATGAGAGGGGCAATGCTTCTTAATTCTATGTTATTAAATATTTTTGAACCCAAAATATTGGGGGCAGTGGCGTAGCTACGGGGGGGGGGGGGGCACGGGGGAGGGCCTGTGCCCCCCCCCCCCCCCAATAATTTTGAAAAAACAATAGAAAACATAAGGGGCCATTTTTTGAAAAAGCAAAGAAATACATAAGGTGTGCCCCCCCCTCCCCCCCAATGAGTCCGACCACGCTACGCCACTGTTGGGGGGGGGGGGGTGATAATACAGGCCATCCCTCCCCCCCCCCCACCTGAAATATTGGGGGGTTAATTGCAGAAAATGATTCACTGATAAGCTGTGGTCAGTATTATACATCCACTGTTCGTATTTAATATCGTACATGTGTTAGCGACCTATCTTACCGTGTATTGAATCTCATTCACGATTAACCGGTTAATTCATATGTATGTGATGATTTCTTATACAATGAATATTCATGCAGACGTTTTGTCTTATCAGTTCAGTCAGTGACGTACCATACTCACACATGTGACTGATATACCGTGTTAAGTTCAATATACATGCAACTTACGTATAATTAAATTAAGTTATGCAATACTTATTTTAAGTATGTATAGTTTGTTACGAGTACAAATGTTCTGCGACGAAAAGAATATACATTATGGTTGGTCTGCGTATATGTATATTAGTATCATTATTATTATATAGAAGTGGTAGTGTTTAAGGACAGTTTAAGAGAAATTTACACTCAGTTTTTAGTTGAAGTACAGAGTACAAAATATTCTCAATGACAAGAATATTATTTTATTGATGTCTGAACACAAAATATTTCACTTTCGTGGTGTTAATAGTATGTACAAACCTAACACAATTGGTGTTGAGACTTCTGTAATGTTTGTAAATGATTGTGTGATATCTATACAGTCTGTGATATGCATGTATGAGTTGGGCCATCGATCTACAAGCAGTTAATAAAGTAAGCTTTCAACTATACTCGTGTGCCTACTTGTATTATATTACAACATGGTGTCTGAAGTGAAAGTGACTGTATGTCTGATTCGATTCGCCATGACCTGTGTTGTAGAAATGCTAATTTGAATCCATTATGGGAGGCGAGCTTCACGGTTGATGTGTGACCGGATATACCATCCAGAAAACGCTTTATTGAGAACTGTACTGTTCGTTATCAACGGTGCATAGCTAGTAGGAAGAAAGAGCTCCAGAAGAGGCAGAAGCGATACTATGACCAGGGTGCCAAGTCGCTGCCGGTGTTGAAGTCTGGAGAACGTGTGTACGTACTACCAAGTGGGAAAAGAATGGAAACCTGGCGTAGTGACAACTCAAGATTCAACGCCCCGCTCGTACCACATCCAGAGTGAGAAAGGTGGGCGGTATCGCCGCAATAGACATCATCTAAAGAAGCGTCGCGCACCTGAAGGTAACATCCATGTTCCAGTAAACGAGGAAACGGAGGTCCCAGAAGCGTGCTGGAGTGAGGTGAAGCCGCCCTCGCAAGAACGTGACAGGCGCTACCCACTTCGACGTCTACTCTCAGACCCCCGGATAGATTAGATTTGTGATAGAGATGAATACCATTTAGGGCAGAATAATCCCTTGGTATCATCTAGGCGTTGGGTAGTCCACCCTGGCACTAGCACGTTAAACCATTTTGCATAAGGTAAATGTCGGTCTTACATAGGGGATGACAACCGTACGAAAGGGGCAGAATAATCCCCTGGTTCCATCTTCTGGGTGTCGGGTAGTCTACCCTGACACTCAAGTTTGTAATTTACCAGTATTTATTATTGTTATGCCAGATTTACACATGGCATTTCGCCTACTTGTATTATATTACAACACCAACGATGGATCAACATCGGTAACTCAAAGTGAAATGGATGTTGGACAATCTCGTTAGAGCAACGTTGGATCGACATCGGTAACCCACAGTGAAACGTTCGTTAATCCAACGAGAATCCAACATTTCACATCTGTTGTTCACTACATGTAGCTGTTATGTTAGAAAAGGTAATTTTTTTACTCGTAGCACAGGTGGTCAAAACCCCCTTGCATAATAAAAGGATTTAAAATTAGCTGCTGAAAGCAGGATGTATGCCATCGTTGGATCAACGTTGGTTCAACGTTGGATGAACGTTGGTTATTATTCATGAATATTCATGAGTGGTTATCATTGACTGCAAAGAGCATTAATAATCATGTTATTTGATTGTTCAGAATGAATCCAATGTTATTATTTACTCATTATTTGAAATATATGTAAGTTATTTATCTACAAAAACATTCTAAAGGTTTGTTTCCATGATGTATTTGTGTAAATTCTTAAAACTTTATCCAAACATTCAACTTTATCGAAATACCAACCATCAAACAAATATTAACACAGAAGCTAGGTTATATAAAGCTGAGTGGATGATGTAGATGTAGTGAGTGTAGGAATAGGAATAGGACTATATGGATAGGAATAGGACTAGGAATAGGGTTAGGGTTAGTCTTAGGTAAAGGGAAAGCTAGGATAGGATGTTCTAGATATCACCAATAGGCGTGTCATATGAATATTAATTTAATTTTTTTAGTACGGTGAGACGTTGGTCCAATGTTGGACCAACGTTGGACCAACGTTGGATCAACGTTGGTCCAATGTTGGACCAACGTTGGATCAACGTTGGACCAGCGTTGGAGAAATGTTGGTGAAATGTTGGTGAATTACGCTGGACCAACGTTGGATGCTTGTTGGAGACATGTTGGATGCTTGTTGGAGACATGTTGGATGCTTGTTGGATGAGTGTTGGAGACATGTTGGCTGCTTGTTGGAAATATGGTGGATGCTTGTTGGACACATGTTGCTTTGACGTTGGATCAACGTTTGCGTACGCCCAACCAACGCTGCTCCAACGTTGGCGAATACAAAATACCAACCTTGGATCAACGTTGGAAAAGCGTTGGTCCAACGTTGACAAATGACAACTTTCCAACGATGGACCAACGTTGATCCAACGTTGGTATTTTGTTTTCGCCAACGTTGGAGCAGCGTTGTTTGGGCGTACGCAAGCAACGTTGGTCCAACGTTGCCGGACAACGTTGGACCAACGTTGCCGAAAAAATTGGACAACGTTGGTCCAACGTTGGACCAACGTTGGCTTGCTACCTGGGTAATTGAGAAGAAAGTAATGCTTAATATTCAGTGTAAATATATGAAGATTTGTACAACTTACTTGTATGTATTTTTTATCGTTTTATACATAATACACGTTGACAAGTGGACCCGCGAAGGGTTGGGATAAAGGATCGTGTTTTATATTCAAGAATTTAGTTTACCTGTGTGTACAAATTATTTATAAAGTTTATTTGAGTAACGGATATGGAGCGGATCCCAGATGCCGGGATAATTACTGAATCAACGATTTTGTGTGGTATTGCTTTTGAATAATTATTCTGTCCCACAATATGCATTTGCCTTTTAAAAATAAAAAAAACCTTGGCTAAAATAATCTAAATAAAAAAGCATACTAAGGTATGGTTGATGCACATTTGGAGGAACTTCATACTTTTGTAAACGATACTGTTATCAGTCCTGGATGTTACTTTCTAGCTCCACTCTTGGCATGCTCCTGTGTCCTGTTTTGTAATATGTCTGTGCGGCCCATGGGATCGCTGATCTCCGAAATAGCGGAGGGAGAATAATAATATGATGATGATGATGATACCCTCTCCCTGAACTGAAGAAAAACAAATTACAAACGACTAAGTAAAACGCCTGTTATCATTTTGTTTAAAGAGCCGTTAAATCTCAAGACGGCGCTGTCTAAAACCTCATTGGTTTCCTCCATTTAGAACTATTTAAAAGCATCTTTGTATATTTTGGAAAGGAGGAAGCATTTTTACAAAAAAAATGTAACGGCTGGTTCAAAATTATCGAATTTTGTGGGACACCACAATTATTATTCTGTCATTAAAATTGTACGCTCTTTCAAAGTTGACACTCAGTTTTTCATAATATGACACAAACGAAATATTGTGTGTAATGCCATAGCTTAACTATCCCTTTAAACCGCAGCCAAGCTTTCGCTTTATATACCCTCAGTTTTCATGAAAACTGATGTGCAGACATATTCTCTTTACAGGTGGTTTAAATATTTCTAAAAACGAAATCAACTGTTTTTTTTTTGTTATTATGTTTTCAAACTTGACGTTGTTCTTACTTCATATCAAAGTTGACAACGGATAAAATCAGGCAATGTAATTATTGCATAACACTGCATTAAGCCTTTTTATTGATGTGTTTTGTCCATGTCATTGATACACATGTAAGTTTTTGATATGCTACGAATAAGCTGTAACAACATTGATGCAATGACAAAAATATTAATAAGGAGGGTATTAAGACACTGTTCGTGTCATGAAACAGTTGAGCAAAGTCATATATGTATAGTCACATATAAACATGATTAAGGCAAAGTAACGTTCTTATCAAACTTAGTTTTAATGGCTAAAATATGTGTGTTATCATAGCAACTATTAATTACTCATAGTTGTCATTCTACCAGACTTAATTATAGAAATATATCTTTCAATTGACCGTTTACGCAAGAGGGCGCTATTCAGATACCTGGAACATAGCCGTTTATTCTGTACGGCTCTGACCTGGGCCCCGTTGCAGAAAGAGATACAATCGATTGTAAGTTAGGATTGATCGTAAGTCAGATCACGTGTGCTGAATGCGCAAATCTGATTGGTTGAAACGCGCTAATTTTCTGACTTTTTCTGACGATTAATCCTAACTTACAATCGATTATATCTCTTTCTGCAACGGGGCCCTGGAAGATCCCTTTTTGTCAAAACTGTAATACTTTTTGTTTCGCCTGAATAAACATTTAATATATAAATCCACGTCGTTTTGTTTAACGAATGCGTATGTTTTTATAAATATTTACTTGAAAATGTTACAAGTCACGTGTTATATTCGAATTGTTTTTGCCTTTATAATTATGTTTGGGAGTACACTGTATTTTACTTTGTTTTCACATTTGAAAATGATGAAGCGCACTCTGAACAAGAACTGTATTATACTTGTACTGAATAGAAAATCATATGTGTATGTTCATCTATTTGGTATCAAAGTCGATTGTATGATAATTGTGTGTTTCTTCTTCCTTTTTTTAAGGGAAAGGGTTTTCATAAATATAACTAACTGTTATTTTTTCTGTATATCGTTATACGTAGTAAGCACAAGATATATTGTGTTTTTCAGAGAAACCTTTACGTTTATGTGACTAATCCGATAAACATTGATATAAGTTGTTGATTGTCATATTAACTCGGAATGGACAATTCTGATGAAACTGTTTAGCCGAACCTATAATAATTTGTTTGTCTTTTTTCTAATATGTATACGTTAATGTGAATGCCTATAATTGATTTGTAAAATTTGGTTGGAAACATACATAAAACTAAAATTGAAATAAAAATTGAATATTGAAATAAAAATTGAATAATGAAAACATATTTGGGGATAATCGCTTTTTATCATTAAGCCCATCATTTGTAAATATAGAAATGTATCTAGCTGTCTTTACTTTCACATTTAACTGTCTTTTGTTTGGAAGATTTAAACAATAAAGAAGGTTTATATTATTTGCAGAATGTTTTGGTTTCTTAGAACAGAAACGTGTTATATTGTGTATTTACGTGTGCGTGTTATGTGTACGTGAGTGCGTGCGGTAGTTTGTGTGTATATGTGTGTAGGTTAAACACGTATGTGTAGGCATATGTTTGTGTGTGTATATGTGTGTCTGTATGTGTGTATGTGCTTGCGTTTGTGTGTGTTTTGTACGTCTACAATCTAATTATTCCGGGCTGAACTTTGGGGTTTAAATCACATACATTCAAAAATAAAATGTAAGCACACACAATAATAATAAGCGCATCAGCATTAGATAAAACACATTCACTTTTATACACAAACGCACCAAACGCATACATTTTTACAAAATGCAGATATACCTCCTAGTTTATCGAAGATGATTGCTTACGACATGAACAACATTAAAACTTTTTAGACACATAAACAAACGCCATGCATATATACAGTACATGTGAACACTCACACACACGCACACACACGCACATACACACATGCACGCACACACACACATGCGACCCCTCCACCTTGAGTGACTTTGATTCCTGCGTCCCTCACCAGAAAACTAGGTTCCTAAGCTGCCCCCATTTGAAATAGTGTCCTAGTTACCTCATTGCGTACCCACATTATATGATGTATATAATGGAGGTTTAGGTGTAAAATCATGATAGAGGACCATCAACAGATCTCTCTAAACAACACCAAAATTGAGAAAGTGGATAAGTTTGTCTTCTTTGGCAGCATACATGTAGTTCCTTCCATAGAAGAAGATGTGGAGGGGAGCGAATGGACACAACGTCCTGTGCACCTAAGTCAAGTAAGTCAGTCAAGTCATGGTTTAACTGTGGATTACAAAAGTGTAGTGTTATTTGTAAACTCTTGGAGAACAAACAATAAATTTAAAGGTTTTTAACCATGTGAAGCTACTCATTTTCAAAATACATGAAACGAAAATGTGTGTACTTAGATTGGTAGGCCCTATATATATTTCATTTCGTGCCACTGGTTGGCCCAGTACCGACGGCCTTATCATTATAAGCAAGTGTGATTTCCACGTATTACTTGTGTACAATCGGCACGTTCAAACCACGGTTCAAACAAGGCCTATACACCAACCCCTTTTTTAAAATAAATTCTAGTCATAATGTCATTTACACTGGCAGAGACAGTATTCAGGTATCAGGTGGAGTTTGATACCAACAGTACCGCCAGTGAATAAATAAAACTTACAACTTTTAAAATAGCCTATACATGACCCATTTGATATATCATTGCCTTAAAGGGATCTAGTAACATTGTCCAAATCCTATAATAACTTACATAAAACTCTATTGGTTCTATTATACCGTGTTGTATTGGTATTACCAATAGAAGCATCGAGCAGGCTTCGGTTTTTTTTCAAATTTCTCTTCCGTTAACAAGATATTTACGATTGAAGTGATCAGATTTTTAATTATCCACCGGAAATGTATAACTCGTGTACAAAGTGAGTGCAAAAAGTTAACAAAATATGCATTTTTGTTTATCGCTTGGCCATATAACATCCATTTAACGTGACATGTTCACACATTACTCAGTGGACATATCAGATCACAAACATACACGTTTTATCAAACATTCATCCCCTTTTGCACATGTCAACAAAGTGACTAGATCCCTTTAATTTGGCATACCATGTACACGACGACCCCCCCCCCCCCCTCTCCTCTCCCCAATTTTACAGCCACCGTATGACCCTTGTTCGTCCATTTCAGACTACGCTACTGTATTATACGTAAATATCAGATATAAAAACAATACTGTAAAAGTCAACAAAGAACATGAGTTTTTACTTGTACATCATACAAACAGTTGTGCGCAAATTTTTATTTTTTTGATTATAAACTACTGTCTAGCTCATTTTCACATTAAAGCAATCAATAAAAACACAAGTTCAGATAAGCACAAATATTAATTTAGTCAATGCGTTAAAAGACAACAAAACCCAAGGAAAATGTTGCTTTCATAGGGTCTCATAGATAAGGACCCCATTGCAGAAAGAGATACAATCGATTGTAATCAGATAATTTGCGTATTTCAACCAATCAGATTTGCGCATGTAGAACACAAGATCTGACTTACAACTATTGTAACTTACAATCGATTGTATCTCATTCTGCAACAAGGTCCAGGATCAATCTCTGAAAGTTATAGCATAATCGGACAATAACAAGAAAACTATGTCTGTTGAATTTATTTATTTTGGGAACTCAACTTGGCAACGCAGTCTGATATGTCTGTGGCAAGAGCGTGGTGCCATAATAAAACACACTTGCATAACAAGTTTCGAGCTAGTTAAGAGCTAGTTAAGAGCTATGAGAGCCAAGTTAACTTGCAAAACTCTACCTATTAAGCCATAGACCGCCGGGTGAGTGGCCCAAACTGCTTTAGTTTTCACTTTGTGTGACCCCCTCGACAAATACATGAAATTCTACCAGAAGGTAGAGAAAAATATACTGAAAATAACTCTACATCTCGTCATCGGGAAAATATGCACACTAATGAGATATTTACAGTTTTAAAAATGTTAATTATAAAGCACGCCCTCTGAAAAAATAATCCAATCCCAGTGCATCTCTCATTAGAACGTTACGCTGTCCCATAAGCGAGAGCCAATCAGATTGCTTGTTTTATCGTTGTGCTAAAAGTTTATTTTGATGCGATGCGATGACACGAACTTTATCTGGATTTTGTTGTATACATGGAATCTCAACTCACAGTAAATTAATTCGTTTAGATTAATTAATTACAAATAAATAAGGAATGAGTACCACTTTGAAAAATGACCCAAAACACATTTGAAGTTGAAAAATAATTTTACGAAAAGAGACCGATACGCCGCTAGCACTTTGGCTAACGAAGATCAACAGGCTATAATGGCCGCATGAGCTCCGGGGCACTGGTCAGCTACGAAAGGTGGCAGGGATACATAATGTAATCGCCATCAGTTCTAGTTCTAGTTATAGTTCTATGGTAATACTCATCAACGCCTGTTCAGCATGAATCTCTGAGGTAGTCCTTTCATCAGTTTACCACAAATGTACAAACAGAAAAAAGGCTTTCCTCCCATATTCATGCTGATGACGTTTGTGTTGTGCCTCCCTGGTGCCTCCTTTCGTAGCCGACCAGTATTCCGGAGGACCGGCGGCGAATTTTTTTTTTTCGTATTCGTAAGAGCAAATTTTGATTTTTTTTTCTGCGTGTTGAGAGAGACTATCACTCACGCATGCGCAAAGCCAAAATTTCCGACTTTCATAATATCGAACATCGAGTACGATTACGCAAAAGAAACGAAGGACAGAGCGGGATTCGAACCCGGTGACTTTAGGTTATCAGAATAGCACGCTAGCGCAATCCGATTTCGCCACAGTGACTGGGATGATTTGCAGCGGTTTTTCGGGATACATAAACCTAACCCAAACCCTAACCTAAACCCTAACCCTAACCTAATCCCTAACCCTAATTTGGTGGCTATAGGTCAGATTAGTGGCTATAGGTCAGATTTAGTGGCTATAAGTCGGTATATTATAAAAGGCGGAAATGTTGGCTTTGCCCATGCGCGAGTGATAGTCTCTCTCAAGACGCAGAAAAAATCAAAATTTGCTCTTACGAGTACGAAAAAAAAAATCGCGGCCCGGCGGGATGAGCATGTTGATGTTACGTAAATTACATAATTTAGCGCAACGATAAAACAAGCAATCTGATTGGCTCTTGTTTACGGGATCGCGTTACGTTCCGATGAAAGGTGCACTGGGATTGGATACATTTCCAGAGAATGTTGTAATTGTTATCAAGTTTTTTCCACTTTTTGAAAAAATGTGCATCTTTTGAGCTTGACGACATTGCGGAATGTTATCATATTATATTTATATACAAAATATGTAAAATAAGATGGATCTCGGAGGGGGCCACAATAGTAACGAATTTTTACCCTCGCCCGCCGGTCTACCAGTTCTTTAGACACGTTTACCTCAATCAACTTTAAATCACAACTTTCATGTTTAATTAATCAAAGCGTGGTAATAAATCACGTGTCCATACATTAATTAAAAAGTGTACAGCGCATCAACACATAATAATGTGACATGACCATGGCATATGTTGCGGTAATTGATGGCTGGTATGATTAAGACTAAAAAGACATTAATTAGCAATAACCTTTCAAATTAACCAGGAAATTAATTGTCTTATTATTGCACTGAAATATCCCGTTTGGTCAATATTCCGGCTTCAGTTTGTTTGTAAGATAGTCAAAGTAACATAAAGTAAATGACATGTTTCTACCACTTTAAAGGCCTTCCGTGACTTGCTATACACATAGGTCGCGCGATTTTGGGCGTGTGGCCTACTGATGTTATTGCAGGCGGAAGATGCGTTCATCTTTGGAGAAAATCCCAACTTCCGCCTGCAATGGCGCCACGCGCCTTTTGTGTAACACGGACAGCGTTGCGGTAAATTTGTCAGGGGCGTTCCCAATGGTATTGTATACTTCGATTTTGCAATGCATTTTTCGAAGAAAAAAAAAGGATTTAGATTCTCCTTTAAAAAATGACAAGGTCAGTTTGAAGTCAAATGCTGGGCCCTTTTGAAGTCGGAGCCACTTTAGAACAGTTGTGGAATTCGACTAGCACGTTTTTGGTTTTCTGCTTCGATCATATTATAGACAAAGGGTTGCTTGACATTCCAGCGAAACTACATAATATGAAATTTCAAGCGACCATTCACACTAAGAAATTTAGGTAGAATTATGGTGCAAAACGCTGCTACCTTCAGGGTACAATTCTGCACCCCCTATTGGGGTATTATCACCCGGAGGGTGAATTTGTGCACCCTATAGGGTGCAGATCTCTCTTTTGGGTGCAACATTGGCACTTGTAGCAGCGGTTTGCACCCTTGGGTACAAATTGATACCTTTATTTCTTAGTGTGTTTGTCTGGATGCCTCAGCATAGATATTTGATTGTATAATAAGGAGAAAAAAATTAGCATATCACCAGTAGCACCCGACAATCATCAATGGGCTAGTCAAATTCCACAGATGTGGAGACGGTTTGCCTGGTTACTGGTAAGTTATGTGTGCTTCAGTCTGGCTTAAGTTCATAACATTTAGAAGAGTACCATTCCTTGTTGCTAGCTCGGTCGGCATGGACAGCCAACAAGGGTTTGTCGCCATCTACGGACAGGGGCGTCAAACAGCTTGCACATTAGTTGCACGCATCGATAGCGATGGTGGGGATGGTTGCACGTTATTTTTCCAAAATGTATTGACGATTCTGCTAAATATTGGAACACTGCACAAAATAAACGTATTTGCATTGTGTAACATTCTGTAGCAGTGTCTACATGTTGGATACATAATTAGTTTACTACATAATCTGGGGGAACATTCAGCCTGTGTGTTTCAGCAACATTACATTATGCCTAATAGGTATTTATTCAATTGTTATAGTCTGAGAGAATTGTAATACCAACAGTGTAACGATTCAGAGCAAGACATAGTGCAAACAGTAATAAAATATCAAATTACAGAAAAGCAGCTTGAGCACATACATGTAATGCTATGTAATGTACCCACATAGCTTGGCAAGGATTATTTAAATATCTACCACAATGACACAAGAAGCGAAAACCGCAATGATCATAAATGATAAGAATGAACTGTCTAAAGATTTAAATTACATTGAAATATCGTCTTTATATATTATCGTTATTCATTTGTTACAGAAAAAGGCTTTAAAAATTTGTGCCGGAGTTGGTTATCGTGAACACACAGATCCCTTGTTTGTTAGATTTAAATGCCTTAAAGTCGATGAAATCAATTTTCTTTAAACCTCTTTATTTATGTATCGTTATTTTACTAGCATTTTGCCTGCCTCGTTTACTTCTATGTTCTTGAAAAAACAATGCGGTTCACTCGTATTCGACAAGACAAGCAGCAAACTTGCATTTGTTTAATCCACGTACAGTATTGGCACATAAATCAGTGAGACATATACTGGTTCAGACGTTTGGAATTCTTTGTTAATTAAAACACGTAATTTGGCTACAATTTACTCTGACTTTTAAAAATGCAGTCAAGCGCATGCTCATTGCAAACGTTTTTGTGTAAGATATTTGTTCAATCAGTTGGTTTGTTAACTCCTTTTAACATAGCTGTAATTACTTACGATTAAATGTATTGTAGTAATTATATATTTGTATGTGTAATTCACCATGACATGTAACTGTGCATAATGATATTGTTAATTAATTACATACGGCATCTTCACACCTCTCACTCTCAACTGTCCCCCACTTTTTCTTTTCTCTCTCTGTTTCCTGTATTTCTCCTCCAGTATGGACTGTACTTTTTTTGCATGTCTGCTACATTTCTTCCTGCTCTAGAACATACTGTAGAGACTCAACTCTTAACTTTATCTGTACTTGTAAATAATAAGCAAATATACCATTCACTGAGAGCCTCTAGTTGAAATTATGGATTCCGAGGTGACAGGAAAAGCACTATTTTCTGAGGGGCGCAAGTCAGTGCTTTTCCTGTCACCGAGGAATCCATAATTTCACTAGTGGCTCGAAATAGTGCATGATATATTTGTTTTATATCCTTCGCATAATCATAATCATCGCAAAAATAAATGATTTCAATAAAATTAAAGAAAAATATCAAGAAAAACAAAACATTGATCATGGAACCATCACTGCACTGACTATGTTCTGATTGTGACACTGACCCCCTTTGCGCAATAGTCCTAGCGCAGAGCGCGTATTGCGCTATCTTTCCCAGGGGGGTGTCACTGCCAGGGGGGTGTCACTGCTGCCAGAGTGCAGCGATTTTTGCTCACCGGAAGAGCCCACAACTGGTTGCATTATGGGCTACTTGGGAACTACAGTTAACCAATCACAGAGTAGTTCAAACGCGTCGTTACGGGATCGAGGTCAATAAAACAAGTTCATATGCATACGTCACAATGGCTCCCATTGTTCTCATAAGCGTGATGAAATCTAGGACAGTGCGCAGGAAAATAGGCGCGATAGTCTACGCACTGCATAGCATGATGATTGGTCCAGTATTTCTAGGTCACTACGCGATGACGTAGAGAAGTGGGCTACGGGAGCTTCAAAAATCGGTTCACTCCGCCATGTTGCCCATGTACAAAGTCTATGGGACACGTGACTTGCGCGCGTTAAGTGAGCCTTCTAGTTATAAACGGGTTGGTTTGTTTATTCATACTTCTATGGTCACTGCTGCCAGAGTGCCGCGATTTTTGCTCACCGGAAGAGCCTACAACTGGTTGCATTATGGGCTACTTGGAAACTACAGTAAACCAATCACAAAGCAGTTCATACGCGTCGTCACCGGATCGAGGTCAATAAAACAAGTTCATATGCATACGTCACCATGGATCCCATTGTTCATAAGCGTGATACAAATCTAGGACAGTGCGCAGGAAAATAGGCGCGATAGTCTACGCACTGCATAGCATGATGATTGGTCAAATATTTCTAGGTCACTACGCGATGACGTAGAGAAGTAGTCCACGGGAGCACGGGAGCAAAAATCGGTTCACTCCGCCATGTTGCCCATGTACAAAGTCTATGGGACACGTGACTTGCGCGCGATAAGTGAGCCTTCTAGTTATAAACGGGTTGGTTGTTTATTCATACTTCTATGATCTTTCCATTCATGGTTCCGCGCCTTAACAACTAATGCGCACCCAAATGCAAAACGCGCACATCAAATTGAATAATTAACCCGCTTTACATACACACGAGTAATTGTATGGAGAACATAGTTATTCGTACATTACACATACAGCTAGTGCAGTGCACACCGCGGCTGATTGTTAAATGACTAATTAGTGTCACGACCACAGAAGAACAACGATGCACAATGTGCACCATTGTCGGAATTTTTAAATTCGAATACCGCTACGTTATACATGAAATGCATCTCTAGAATATTCTTTGGAACTTATTTATATTCACGGGTGAAAATATTTTGTATTTCTTTTTAAATAACTCTTTGGGAAATCTCGTCGAGCATCTTTCGCAAGCTAAAACAAGACCTCTGCTCGCAGGGAAGTTTTATAACACGCATCTCTATGGGCTCAATATGATCACCCGGCGTCTATGACGTCATTCATGGTATAGCACTTACTATACCATGAATGACGTCACCTATAACAGGATTTCATTAAAGGGGAATTAACCCTTATCCTTTTGACTTACTGGATGTGATGAGAGCATAACTACTATCATTGCTAGTCACTTATTTCCTCATGAATATTCCCGATTACAAAAATAATCAATATTTTATGGACCACTGTCGTCTGCTTTCAATGCCCATAGTAGGCGGCCATTTCTTCAACTACTCGCGGTGAAATGACGTGGCAGGCGGAGAACACAATAGCATTATCGTAAACCGCTATTGTGTTCTCCGCCTGACACGTCATTTCACCGCGAGAAGTTGAAGAAATGGCCGCCTCCTGTAGCAGACGACAGTGGGCCATAAAATATTGATTATTTTCATTATTGGGAATATTCATGAGGAAATAAGTGACTAGAAATGATAGTAGTTATGCTCTCATCATATCCAGTAAGTCAAAAGGATAAGGGTTAATTCCCCTTTAATGAAGGATATGATGTATTCTATTTTTGTATTACTTTTTTTCTTGTTTGTATTAATCTATGTTTACTGTATCTTTAACAATATGTAAAACTTGTAAAATGTTTGGTATGGCAACACTTCAAGCTTCCAGATTATATTGCCAGACCTCAGTGTGTTTCTATTTCGATGTTATGACAGTTTATTTTTATATACGAAATTGATTATTGTGAGACATGCAGGAATATAATAAATAAATATAAATAAATACATTTTAAAAATATAGACTGGACTATGATGCTTGTTTCATATCACTGACGCATTGACGTCATTATACAGTTGTTAACTGGTGGTGGAGGTGATATCACGGAAGGTTCAACTCCGAGTGTTTTAAATGTTATTGAGGGAAGATTATAAGTCCCGAGACGTGGTCGAGGGACTTATTTTCTTCACGAAATAGCATTTAAAATCCCGAGAATTGGAATAGTCCATGATTTTCCCGACAACAACTGTTATATCATCTGACTATCATCTAAAACGAATTGAATTCATAATCCGTTTCGTGGACGTTGGGCTTTTCACTCACTCACACACACACACACATCACGCAACACCACACAACACACAGTACATATCCTGTGCACAATACAGTCGATTTTCGTACGTAATTTGCCACTCTCCGCACTAATATCTCAACATGTTCCGATCACTGCATTTCTATATCGGAAAGATGTGTTGATTGTTTCCTTCGATTATGTTAATCAGGTAATTATCTGATCAAATTGTACTGGAAATCGCTGATTTTTGTTTGATTTTGGTGCCTGCGAAGCTGCGAGAAGAATGATTAGCGTACGGTACGGTGTATATATAGCGGTACGATCGGTACCGTACGTACCGGTATGTACGTGTACGTGTAAATTTTGTGTAATGTTGTTGATTGAATCGCGGGTGGGCGTCATACCTCTCTGGTGCAGTGTCATACCAAATTGACACCCCATTCATGTGACCGTGTTTAGCCAATCACCGACGCGTATTTTACTAAGTCAGATGATATAATGGGTTGCCGATCGAGTAAAAGTTCTACGAACTGATGGGTTTACATCCGGAGCGACAGACATGGACCAGACCCTTCTTGAAGATCCTCAATCGGAGTGCGTAGATGAAGGGATTTATACACGAGTTTGCGAAGGCCAGTAGCAAGGTGGTCTGGTACCACGCTCCGGAGAAGTCCAGGGGCATCCCGAGGTTGAAGCCGAGGAACGTGATTTGATTAGGCGCCCAGCACACGACGTAGCAAACAAAGATGGCGATCACTACCATCGTCGTGTTGCGATTGGCTCGCACCATCTGCTCGCTCCGATCCGCCGTTGGTGGCGCTTCGCCATTGCCGCGCAGCAGCACGCCACCTGTTGCGTGCCCGCCCAGATACTTGGCGCGCACGCGCATACGCCGGTATATGCTGACGGATGAGAAGCCCATAACGACGCACGGGGTGAAGAATTCCCACGTGGTTAAACTAAACCCGAAGGCTGTCTGCGCGCGCGATGTCCAAGTGGTCTGGTTGACGCAATGGCCGTGCTCGTCTGAATCGTACTCATAGATGGCGGGAAAGTACTGCATGAAGGGTCCGATCACCCAGATGCAGGCGATGGCGAGTAGCGCGTGGCGACGACTGAACTTAGTCGCGTAAAAAAACGGGTGCATGATGGCGATGTACCGTTCAGCCGCCATCGTCGTCAGGTTGGACGTGGAGATCGCGAACATGGAGAAGAGAAAGACCTGCGGCCACCAGAGTCGGCACATGAACTGCCACAGGACGACGGGGGAGTCTGGGACAATCTCTGGTGGCTGACTTGAGTTCTGCTCGAGGGATGGTAATGACTCTGCTGCTGATGTTATTTCATGCATGATCTGCACCCGAAATATTTGAGTTATCCCAAAGAGAATCAGCAGGCAAGACGTGCAGAGGTCGACAACCGCTTGGTGGAAGATGAATATATTTATCTGGAGAAATATAAGAACCAAAAGGGAAGAGTACAAAAAACACATATTGAGTATTGAATTAAAAGATAACAACTTACAACTAAAATCAATCATAATTATTATTTTAGAAATACATGTACAACCCAGCTAGCTAGCTACCGTTGGATAATCGTTGGAAACTCGCAACTCGATGGACGTTGGAATCTGGTTGAATGCCAACGTTGGTCCAACGTTAGAAACTCGCAACTCATGAGACGTTGGACAAACTTGTTGGACCAACGTTGGATCAATCATGGTCTATCTCTATTTGCCAACGTTGGACCAACGTTGTGAAAAAAATGGCCAACATTGGTCCAACGATGGACCAATTTACATTGGCTTGCTACATGGGAAATCTTCATATCCTTGTCATGGGATACATTAATGCCTTTGATTGTATCTGTTAAACTGATATATATTTTGTTGGTTTCAATAATTTAATTATACAGTTTTATCTCAGTTCACAATCAAAGATTTGACACCCCTAATGCAAGTTTGATCAATTACGTCGAAACAAAAATATACTTCTAACATAAAGGAAACTGACACGAAATTATTATATTTAATTAAAAGAGATGAGCAAAGCAAATGGGCTTCGCCAGGGAGCCAATAGTTTGTCTTTTTTGGTGCTCATTTTTATTGAAATGCGGTAAAATAACTACTTTACTACTACGGGACAATTACCTGACTGCTCCGTCGGGACCGCACGAGTCCGAAGACCATACACACCAGCGAATTGCCCACAATGCCTACCGAGCCGAACAGAACGTAGAGCACGATGAGGAAGATATCTGAGGACGAGAGCGGGCTTGTAGTTCCGTGGTCGGCATGGTCGGGCTCGGTATTCGTGCCGCAGATCGATGTCGCATTCACAAGGATGTCGACCGTCTGGTTTGCGATCGTGGAATAAACGCATGTCAATGAATCATTCATGATGCTGTACAGTCGCCTTAATTGGGTTCTACTTGTCCGTCTGATCAATGTAACTATAATAAGCAATACCACTTTTTAAGGATTGTTAGGATTCGATGATCAGACGCGCGGTGCCATCTTGCGAACGCCTTAAGCACGGTGCGAAATACAAACTGGCTCAGGGTTTTACAGTGCTCGCGAATTAGCCTCGTTCAAAATGCTGACTAGCGGTGTACAGTATTCCCACGCTTCACACTATTTAAGAATATACAGCAACCTTTTCAATATGATCGGATTAGTGTGAACTAGCGTTCAATCATGACAAACCTTCTATGTTCATGATATTATGTTTTTCTCGTGACGTCACTAGGTCTGTGAGAATTATAATTGACCAGTTTCAATGTCTGGGTCACACAACTATATCCCTTAATTATATAATATCATATCCTTAACGGATTGTCCCGTCTGCTGAGATATGTGGTCACCACTGGAAATATTTTCTGACGTCACTCCACTCTACAAACGCAAGATGACTAGTACTCTGCACGTAGATTCTACAATACCCTTCGATGGCATAATATGCAATCTCTTCGTGATTATATCATGTATTGTTATGACGGCCTTCACCATACACGTGTGGTTCGAGCCAAAAGTGTCTTTGCATCAACTTGTCTATAAAATCCACCTGCCTATAGTGGCCATTGATAATGAATTCTCTGTAGACAGAAACGATGTTCTACAATATCGTATATAATCGTTCTGTAGTAGCAGCCCACTCTTACAGCGGTCACTGATAAAACGTAAATCCTCTACAGTGAGTGAATATACAGTCTCGTACATGTAGAACCTATGTAAAATGGTCACTCGTCTACAAAAGTCACCTGTTGTCCTTGGTTGATCTTTATACACAGGTTTGAATGTGCACTAGCGCTCGTATTGTTCCCTGATTCACAAAGTATCATCCATCCACTTTGTCTATCCTTGATCAGACCTTGCGGGTTGACAATTACCTCGCAGGTATGTTCCTGCATGCTCAATGGAAATTGTGTGTTAAGATTGGGTGTTAGTGCGTTCATTCTGGTACTGACATGACTGATGGTGTTAACAAGGGTTTATGTTTGTAATCCACGTCTCAATTCACCCGTTGTTTAAGCTCTCGTGTCCACTAACTCCAGTTGACAGCCAATGATTATTCTGAAAAGAAAACGAAAGAAACGTTCAATTTTTTTTTTTTTTTTTCATATAATAGATGCACATAATAATAATATGCGTTATATTATTTGCGTTCATTCTGTGTCATTGTGCGCAGAGCCCCCTTTGATTGGTTAGATGTTGATCAACGATTAGTTTGCTGTAACGGAGACCATACGAGAAGAGTGTACTCTCCGTGGACTGGAAGATCGTATACCAGATTTCCAGTAGTGAATGGGTTAATAAAAACGTTGTAATTTAAATTACACATGTATTTACAACAACTTAAAGGGATAGTTGAGTATTGGTCAAAACTTAACTTTAGTAACCAAAAACCTGCACCATTGCACGGTACAAAATAATAGTTATAACTTCACCATGCTCGAAAAGTATACACAATTACAAACGACTAAGTAAAACCCCTGTTATCATTAAAATGAGCCGTTACAACTCAAGAGGGCAAATCTCTAAAAAAAATAATTGCTTTAGCCATTTTTCATACAAAATTGTGCATTTAATGTTCTGTTAAAATAATGATTCAATAGAGATCTCATCAACAACTTTTTAAACAACCTATTCCGATTTTGTTCAAAGTAGTCCGATGGCCGAGACCACTGGTCGAGTGACCCGAGACCGAGTAGAAAGGTACGCACCTAACGCACCCCCTACCCCCCCCCCCCCCCCCCCACCCCCTCGACCATTTAAACCAGTGGTCTCGGCTACAGGCCTGATTGTGGTAAACGTTTTCCAATATTATTATCACACGTTTCGCTTAATTGTTTCTTCTAGAATTACTCCGTTTTAAATGCTGCACTGTTTGTTCTTCTTTTAATTCCATCTCAAATTACAATCGATTCAACTGTTAGAGTAATACAAAACAATACCACTAAGTAAATATAATATCATGATACACAGAATATAAACTGCCCTTATAGGATAAAACAAAACAGAAACATGATATAGGGTAACTGCGGTTAATGGTGTATATTATGTGTTCGTATATAAATGAAACTTTGTTGAACATCATAACAAAAAAAACAGCATGAATAAACAGTATCCTAGGTTATGACTAAGAATATATTTATACGTTTTCGGAGCGCTCATCATACCTGTTTTCTCAGGCAATGAAAACAGGTTTAAAGGAAATGGGAAATTGTGAAAGGCTTGGCAAAACTTCCGATTTCCAAACAATGACTCCAAAGAAATACCATTTTACCAGGTTGCACCTTTCTCATTTCATAAATCATAACGCGCACACTCTATACAAAACATATCACACAGGCACGATACATGAAGTAAAACGTATAGTAATTTATGATTTATCCGGCCTTTTCACAAGGCATCTCGTCGGGATATTAGAAACGGCTGGTGAAAGCGGCCACATCTGCGTATGGTAGTCGCCATTGCCAGTAGTTCTTGCCAATAAGAGATTTTGTCAAAAGGCTATTAAATATACAAACAGCACGGCATACGTTTAGGCTGCATAGTATTTCGATTTACGACACTTACTTAAAGAAAAAAAGGAAAATCGCAGTAATGAAAATAGGGTATGTGTGATTTCTAAACAGAATGTAATACTCTAATTAACATGAAGCACATTATTATACTACTCCGCATTCTTGTAACGTATGCATGTCGTTTCGTGAGCGTTCAATGTTATTTGAAGTATTTCGATGCCAGACACGAATGTGAAAAAAATCTTATTATTATGTTTAAACAATGACAATACACAATTCAATTTAGTTGAAGTTGCGTTAATTATACGATACTTAAATGGATCTAGCAACTTTGAGGACAAGTGTAAATACTGGCAAGTGGAAAAAAAAAGTTGTAAGATATGTAAGATTTTATTGACTCTATCGACCCCTTCTCGGGGTATGAGAGTACAGACATATTTACATAGAATAGATATAACAATAGTATAACAATAATAAACATGTGATAATATGAACAATGATAAACATAGTTATGATAATATGAACAATGAAAAAACATGATATGAACAATGATAAACATGTGATAATATGAACAAATAAACATATTTACAGATCAAGGCGAACTGGGCAATTCACCCTCCTACCGCTACGAGTGTGCCTAATAACAGTGCTTACTTGTGAGATATCATTTACAGTGTTACCATCTACCCTTGGCTCTTTAGAAAAATGTGACATAATTATTGTAACTAATTTGGCTAATTTCTTTAGCTGGCAAGCATGAACTGTATTAAAAATCTTATCCATGTGCAATGCACTTGGTCTTAGGCTACTACCACACAAGTTATTTGGTATATACATTTTTCTCTCATTTTGAAAGAATGGACATACAAAAATATAATGAAATTCATCACCAATGTCTATTGATGTACAGAGTGGGCATTGCAAATCATGTACTACATTTGCATCAAATCTGCCTTTATTAACTGGTAATCTATGTGATCTACATCTAAACTTGCTTAAAGCTACTGCTTCTTTCTGACATAGTATCCGCAGGTACTTTTCATACGCCAACTTACTCTTAAACATCCTATAGTTTGTGCAAATTCGATTTGACCAGGTAGCTGCGCTCCATTCCTGAATAGAAATGTCAGAAAGCCTGATTTTCATAGTATTCATAATCCAGGCAGCACTATATCCTTCTCCTTGGGCTCGCCAAACGTTCCCGAGTCCTGCATGATCAAAACTGTCTGCAAGAAACTCAACCCTTTGTGACTTAATATTAATTACACTTTGTGCTTCACCTTGGGACTGCAAAATATTTGTTTTAAGAATCAATGGATACTTTGATTGCTTCCCTTTAACTAGCCTAACCCAATATCCAATCATTCTACATTTACGTTTATCCAATATTTTGCCACGTCCAGTTTCACCATAAGCCATGCAGTCAGGTGTGCACTTATTTACAAACAATATTGTTCTTAAACATTTTCTCAACCTCAAGTTGATCTATACACTCATAGCCCCAGACCTCAGCACCATACAATAGAATTGGCAAAACTAAATGATCAAATAAATGACATTGTGTATCAACATATAAATGCAACCTCTTTGCCTTTACTAACATACTATACATTGCCTTTCTAGCTTGTGTGACCTGTTTAGCAATTGCTTTTTTAAAATTACCATTATAACTAAACGTCACTCCTAAATATACAAAGTCATAAACAATTTCCAGTACACTACCATCATAAACAAATTCTTGAATTCTTCTAACTTTCCCACGTGAAAAAACAACAATTTTCGTTTTGCTGGCATTAACAGTTAAGTGCCAAGTATCACAATAAACTTTCACTGCGTTTAGGGATTTTTGCAACTCTTCAGGAGTTTCTGCCAAAATAATAGTATCATCAGCATATAATAACGAGAAAAAATCCTTATATATTTTAATATCATCAAAAGGCAACTTATTTTTAATAATTTTATTCAAAAATGCTAAGCCCTTGTACGAGTTTCCAATAGATTGTTGAAAATCTTTCAAATAAATAGCAAACAAGAGAGGTGACAGGTTTTCACCTTGACGCACTCCAATATTGCATGTAAATATATTAGACATCGCTCCCTCGTTAGCAACACATGATTTAGCACACCTATACATGTTTCTTATAACATTAAACATCTTTCCTTTTACTCCTATTCTAAACATTTTAACCTACAGTGCCGCACGATCAATCAAATCAAAGGCTTTCTTATAATCAATAAATGCACAATAAAGGCGTTTTGAATTTTGTAAATAAACATCAATTATAGACTTTAAAACATACACATTATCTGTGGTTGAATAGTTGGACCGGAAGCCAGCTTGCTCTTCTCCTAATAAACTCTCATCCTAAATTCCTATAAGATTTCCCTGCATCATCATAATCTCTTGAATCAACAGGAACATCAGAGTTCCTTAACAAGTTTACCTACCTCTTCCATCTATTTTTTACATTCAAATATTCCTTCCGAGCTTCCCTACATTCAGTATCAAACCATGGCTTTTGTTGACCATGCTTACGCTGATTATTTCTTAATTTACTTCTATCGTTTCTATAATGCTTTAATTTACAGACTCCAACTTCCTGTGCTGTACTAAAAAACATATCACACAAATGTGAATAAAAATATCAATACCCTCTTGATTGACTTGACATCAGCTTCAAGTTGATCTACATATTCATGCATTAACTCGCTACGCTGCCTAAAGTCTAACATACTACGCTAATCCATTGAAAGGCACGAAAATCTCACTTGTCTGGCCCTGTGATTGCTTCCCTTATTTCATTCCCCAATGAATCACCATTCAAAGTAGCTTCAGATTGCAAGGTATAGATTGCAGCATAATAGGGCAGTGTACATCAGACAAACATCTATCAAAAATATCAACATTAAAATCTTGAACTAATGGAAATAATCGTTTCGAGAGTATAGCATAATTATAGTCAACAGCTGCGCTACAACCACTATTCTTATCATAACAAGTATACGTTCCAATATCCTGAGCACTACCTGCCCTACCATTCACAATTCTTGAATCAAAACTTTGGCACATTTCAATGACTTTCTTGCCACTATTATTAACAACTGTATCACTATTAGAACGAGGATTAAGAATATCTGTATCATTCATATCCAAGTCACCATCACAAGCTCCTAGGCTGGACTGGTCCACAAAATTGTCTACATCCAAAAAATCATCAAGCAACCCTGTTCTGGCATTAAAGTCCCCTAATAAACAAAATGGTGCATCATATTTACTCTTAATATTAACGATGTCAGTAAATAAATCATCAAACACTTCATGAGAATAATGAATGGATCCCTCACACGGTAAATAAATAGCACCAATAATGAACGGAAAACCGAGGAGCTTACTCCCAGCCTTAACCCATATGACGGATTCTGAGAGAGTATAGGCTGAATTAGCGTAGAACAGTCAAAAATAGAATTCGTCATTAGAATACACATACCATGATAACCACCAAACTTCTGCTTATTTGAGCTTTTTGTAATGCTAAAACATTTATATGCTGATAAGTAAGTATTAACAAGATCAGGTGTATCCGTTTTAGTTTCAGTAAGACATATTATGTCAAAGTTTTGAGAGTATAAATCCAAAAGTCCGGTGTCAAGTTTACTCTTTAATCCATTAACATTGAGGTTGAGTATTGAAAGTTTTGAGAGAGGGCTGTGTACTCCCTAGCTGGAAACTTCGATGAACAGGCCACACTGTTTCAGTTTATCTTCGGACCAACCAAGCTGACGAAAAAGCTGAAAAAAAAAAGCCCATGAATGATGTGCTTCCTGGGATCTCCTTTTAGCACGTAGTGCACCTTGCCATCGATCGTCCACGTCTTCTCCACCTGGTCGTCCTGCTCCACCGCCTGTAACAACTTGGCACGGCTGGTGCCAAGTGCTCCATCGCCATAATGTCCTTATGCCTCGAGTCCCTCAATTTTCTCTTGTTGCGGAGGATGTCAGTCCGCAGATCCCGACGGACGAATCTGGCAACGATCGGCCTAGTCTTGTTCGGCTGGGGGCGTCCTATCCTGTGGCTGGTACTGTTATATTTCGGTGATCTAATATGTCCACTGAGCGATGTCATATGACCAAGTAACGAGCGAAAATTCAAAGTGATATTCATTGCTCTGACTTTGTACACGGTTATAAATTATCAACTCGATAAGTATACATCTGGACAACTCAATCATACATATCTTTATAACGGGAAATAAATGTGGAAAACCGAAAGCTGTTCCATGCTTCTATTGGTAATATGAATACAATGAGGTGTGTGAGAACCGCTAGATTTTCAAGCAAATTTTGAGGATTTCGACAATGTTACTAGATCCCTTTAATAAAAGGTCGGAATACCTACAAATGTCAGTTAAAAGGTAAACATATTATTACACAATAGAAAGATATTATCTCAATCATAGGGAAACTGACCAGAGATATAAATAAGTAAAAAGAGCAAAGAAAAGTTCCACACATAATTATTACGAGAGCGACAATATTTAGAAGAAACAAGTAAATATTACTATAGACCTATCAAACATGCTTACCGTTAGTAGGCTTATTACAAGTATTTAGGAACCCCGATTTTCGGATAATCCCGTATAGGCATGCTAAAATACCTCTACCCATCAACATTTACCAAAATCAATAAACTCATTATATATTACTGTCTCGAACTCACCTAGTTTTCCGTAATTCACTAATCCAGTCATCATAACATCACGCATATTTACACGACTTCCCTCTGACATTATTGGTGTTATTATACGGTTGTATACAGAAGTATTATGATATTAGTATAACTATATAAAACCTCGTCACGTTGAAGTAAATGCTGTCGTGGACTTTGACGCTTCGAGGATGCTGTTTACTATGGCATTGAGACGAATGCCATCCGCTAGATTATGTACGTGTATGATGAATGTTCAATGTAGCCTACTCTACTTTTCATCAAGTTCTTCAGACCCCTCGTTCACAAGCCAATCAATACCAGGCATCCAGCAGTGCTCGTGTCTCTATTGTTACTCTTTACTTCACGCTAAAAAACTCACAAACAACGACTAAAGCCAATAATTGCAGTTTTGGTGGTTTATTGTGTCGATTGAGCAACAAATGCCATTATAATAAGCAATCCTTACAAGGAATGTGAAAAGTAAGTTCATCAATAAATCAATACAATAATCACAAATATTAGTGATAAACAAATACAAATAATATTTCCCAACTGGGCCCAATCTACTACGCCTTGAGATGATTAGGGTAATCCAATCTAATAGTAATATTTATAATGCTAGGCGAGAACAAGGTCCCAATAATTATTATCCAATCATGCCTTGATCCCAGCCAGTGATCCCAATTAAAGGCCTTCGCGAGGGAACTCACAAGTCAAAACCATCTCCCTGTTTCCACTCCCAAGAGAATGTCACTGACTGGATAAATCGTTCTCTTAGAATAACAGGGAGGTACCCAAATCCATAAACAATTCCATCCCCGCGGAACTCACCCGACCTGTCTCGCTACCATTTCCAAATCCACCAAATAATTAACTAAATAATCCCTACATTCATCTCAAGTCGCCTCAATACAACCAAATAAATATACTATCAAACTGATGGCCTATATACAGCGGCCTAATACCGTGCCATATAACGCTAACACCCATCACCCCTAATGCTAGGTTTACACCATGTATCCGGCGGCCACGGCAGCCCCGTTTCAGGCCATCGTGGACAAAACGGGATGGACGTGAGACAACGCGGGGGGACGGAATGGGCAAACGTGACTGCCGTGTATGCCGGTCCAGATTTGTAAACTGTCAACAAATTTTTCAAGGCAACCTAGCAGACCGTAGTAAAACGGGGTGAACGCAACAAAACGTGACAGGCCGTAACAAAACTTTCAGGCTGTCCGTAGTAGGACGGGAAGACATTCCCCGACATCTCACGGTCCTTTTCCGTCCTACTATACGGACAGCCTCCAAGTTTTGTTACGGCCTATTACGTACTGTCACGTTTTGTTGCGTTCACCCGTTTTACAATGGCCTGCTAGGCTACTAATCCGCACCGTGACTGCCGTGGCAAATTTGTTGACAGTTTAAAAATCTGGCCCGGCATCCACGGCAATCGCGGCCAGTCACGTTTGCCCATTCCGTCCCCCCGCGTCGTCTCACGTCCATCCCGTTTTGTCCACGGTGGCCTGAAACGGGGCTGCCGTGGCCGCCAGGAACATGGTGTAAATGCACTATCAGTGAGGGGAAGGGGCTCTTCCCCCCACGGCCCGTCACGGATACCGTGGTAGACCGTGATAGACCGTACACACTAAGAAATAGGAGTGCAATTGTGCACCCCTAGGGGTGCACGATCTTCTCCCATACTTTGGTAGCCTAAAGGTGCACATGTGCACCCCTTAACAAGGATGTACATGAGCACCCTTGAAAAGCTGCATATGAACACCCCAAGAG